>WJFB01000814.1:18309-46190 GCA_009870185.1 Pygmarrhopalites habei | reverse complement strand
GTCATTTGTGTCCCAAAGTACCCCCCCCCCCTCCCTTTGGAATTAGACATAGAAAGAAATTCCCTATGAAAGGCGGTAGGGCTTTTCAAAAAGATCGGCACGATATTTTTTCGATTTCCCTGTACTAAAATAATAGTAATTATTATTTCAGTTAGGTAATTGTCATTGCATTGGTAAGGAGAGACAACGAAGTGATTAGCTTTATTTCACAGTGTGAAATTCACACGAAAGAGTGTAAAGAATGGCAGTCAATTCTAGGACCGGCGACGCCAAAATAAAACCGCAATATTTGTTTCAAGCTGAAGAGAATGGCAAACAAGTTGAGGAGGTCACTGAGCCCCTGGAGAAAAAGTTGAAGGTAGAGGAGGATGACGATGTCAAGGGAGAGACAAATGGTGACCAACATAAGTCGAAAAAAGATAAAAAGGGTAATGTAACTTTACCAATGTGATCTTAGATTTCATCATAAATTCCGTTCTATGTATATGTATAAATACCTGTTCTCTACATATTTGTAATGTTAATTAACGACAAATTTCATACATACTAACAGGACAGAACAAACATCGACCCCGTACTGCAAGATTTAATAGGGAAGAAAAGTTGTGTTATTTCTATTTTGATGGAGTTAGAGACGACTCTGAAAAGTGTCCCAATGAGAACTGTCCTTTTTTGCACGATGTCAAGAAATATCTAGGTAAAAATTAATCAATTTTTTAATTTCTTTTTCAAATCTTTTGTTCAATTTTTTAAATTTACAGCTTTGAGTTGTATAATACAGACTATTTTGTTTTTGTGTAATGTAGAAACAAAAAAGGATGGCTTGGATGAAGAGTGCCCAAATTTTTTGACTTATGGAAAATGTCATCGTGGTGTCGTCTGTCTCTTTGCTGCATCTCATATTGATCCTCAGACTCATCGTAATTTGGTTAATACTGAGTTATGGGCCAAAATGAAACCAGAGTACGAGTCTTGTCATAAAACTTTACTGGGTATTGCTCACATTTTCACATCTAAACTAAAAGGGGGTCAAAAGAAATATGGGATATGTTCAATAAGAGGTCTTTGTTTGTTTTGTTATAGATAAAACTGTACAACAACAACTACGAAAAAAGAAGTACGACTTTAAATCTGTCGAGGATTTGGTCGAAAAGATGGCTATAAAGCCAAAGCGAAATGAGGTTGGCAAAGAAGCTGCGGCGAATACCCCACCAGAAACAAACGATGGTGCTGTCAAAACTTGTGGTGCTGTCACAGACGAAGATATGATTCCGTTGAAATTCGATGAAATAAAGAAGATTGATTGGAATGACAAATTGTATTTATCTCCTCTTACCACCGTCGGAAACTTACCTTTCAGGAGACTCTGTGTTGACTTTGGAGCTGATATAACTTGTAAGTATTTTTTCCTCAAATATTTAATAAAAAAAAAAACTTTTTCTATGGTTCATACTCTTGGAATTGTCTAAGCTCATACTGGTCTGTAAGTAAATAATTTGTGGAAAAATACTTATTTTGACTTTAAGGCTCAGAAATGTCCTTAGCAACTTCAATTCTTCAGGTAGGCAGAGATTGTTGAGATGTTATTTGTGTCAAAAATAGTTCTCGTAATTAGAAATTGTGCAAGTACACACTAATTCCTATTCTTCCTAACCATTATTTATTTATTTTAGGGTAATAATCACGAATTCGCTTTACATCGTCGTCATCCTTGTGAAAAGATTTGGGGAGTCCAGCTATGCGCCAAGTGAGAAGAAATGTTTGGAAATCTCATGTATTGAAGATATGAAAAGTAGCTTTAAATAACTAACGGAATTTATTGTGATTTTTCAGCAATCCCTGGGCTGCGGCTAAAGCTGCTAAGGTGCTGACTGATGTTGGAGTGGAGTGTGATTTCGTTGATTTGAATGTCGGTTGTCCTCTTGAAAACATATGTCGCAATGTGAGTTTTCTTTTTCAAACAAAATTCAAACTATTAAATGATTTACACAGTATAAATAATTTGATGATACAGGGATCAGGTGCGGGTCTCATGCTTCGGACTCATCAGTATCAATCAGTCGTGAAGTCCATGTCAGCTGTCATGTGTACACTTGGCAAACCATTTACAGTCAAAATGCGGACAGGAGTGAAAATTGACAAGAATTTTGCTCATACATTGATTCCCTATTGTCGAGATGTTGGTGTTGGAATGGTCACGTTACATGGCCGAACCCGTGATCAACGTTATTTGAAGCAGGCAGATTGGAATTACATTTCCGAGTGTGCCAAAATCGCAAGTCCCATGCCACTATTCGGTAATGGAGATATCTTGAATTATGAGGATTATGAAGAAAAGAAAGTTTTGTCAAATGTCACAGGTTGGTTTACTTGCTTTATTTGTTCTATCATTTCATTTTTTGAGCATTCGTGATAAGGATTTTTGTGGATAAAAATTGAATTTTGAACTTGTAGGAGCAATGATTGGAAGGGGAGCTTTGATGAAACCTTGGGTGTTCCAGGAGATTAAGGAGAGACGACACATTGACAAGACATCAGGAGAGAGACTTGATCTTATCAAGTATTTTGATTTTAAAAAGAAACATGATTATTTAATGTACAACGTTCATTGTACAAAACTAATTTTTATAAAAAAAAATTTCAGACAATATTGTCACTATGGACTTGATCATTGGGGTTCAGATTCTCAAGGTGGAAATATTTTCAATTTAGTAAAGAATTTGTAAGTGTTACTATAGCTTTAGTTAATTCTATAATTCGTGTATAATATTCTAGGGGTGGAAACCACACGACGTTTTTTACTTGAATGGTTGTCTTTCTATTATCGCTACATTCCTGTTGGAATTTTGGAGGATCCTCCACAGGTAATTTGAATATGATTTCCCTCTTTAGTTCACCACAGGGTAATTTGGTTCTTTTAAAAATATATATTGAAATTTCAGAGAATAAATGAACGTCCTCCGCGGTACAAAGGCAGGGATGAAATTGAAACACTGTTGGGTAGTCCAAATTCGAATGACTGGGTCAAGATCTCAGAAATGTAAGTTATTATTTTTGATGACTTAATGCTTATTATTGAATCTTATTTTACGTGTCACATATTATCAACGAAATTTTGTATTTTGCATTGTCAGGTTTCTAGGACCAGTCCCTGATAATTTTGTATTTTTACCTAAACACAAAGCATCAAGCTGGGCACAGTAAGATTACATCTCATCTACGTTCACTTAAGTAATATTGCCAATACATATTTGGATATGTACGACATAATAATAATGTTATTCTTGTTATCGTATTATGAAAATGTTGGTTGTTCTACATACATGTTCTATATACATGATTATAGAAGTTTCTTGAAGTGACTGGAATGAAACATTCTAATTTGCTATTAAATCATCACTTTATAAACTCTACCTTTTCCAGTTGAATTTTCCATAAAAAATTATTCTAAGGATAAAATGTCACAGTAGAAAGTTAGGAATAAAATTGTGCATAATTATATTTGAAATGCTGATGGGGCATTTAGTTACATAACTGTAGCACAAAGCTTTTTGTCTACCAGCCCCCTCAGCTTTTACGTAGGGTGTGTAACAGTCATCTTCAAGACCAAGGCTCGGACTGTAAGGGAACATGAAAATATTCATATAAATCATATTATATCGAAAGATCATTTTCGGATAAACAACTTCACTTACGTCATGAATAGACGAATCAGCTCAAATATGATGCTGGCATTTTGATAATGCGGTCGGAGTCTCAGGATGGAATGAAGTTCACAAATTGTACGAAGAATACATGAATGCGCTGTATACATTTCCAGTTAGAAAGTAAATATAGGTGTTACAAGTATTTAGGAATAAACATTTTAGCTAAGTATGCACTTTCATAATGTATTTACCTTGAATTTGAGAGACTCGCAATATTCGAGCTGCGAGAATTTCTATTTCGAAAAGATAAAAGTCATTCTACTTATTTAAATAACCTTTAAGTTATTTAATAGGACAATTAGTGATGATAGTTTTATTCATACCAAGTTGATTGTAGAGGAAGCATCTGAAATGAAAAGAACTGTCAAATTAAGTTCGTATTCACGCGTTGTACTGATAGAAGTTATAATAAAAATCACCGTTCGAGTCCAAGAAATCTCGCTTCATCCGGTTTTCCCTCGGGCTTTCCAGGCTTTGGCTTGGAGTACATAGCTTGGGCGAACGTGTCCACTTCAACTTAATTTCATGAACAATCAAATTAAAATTGACTAAATGAAAATGAGATGACATGTTGGTCTTCCTACTTACTTAAATGTACTTCTAAAATATTACCCTAGTTAAAACTCACACGTGATTGGAATTTCGATGACGGCGTCCATCACTATCCCTTCCGGCTGAAAGAAGAAAGAAGCTAGAAATATAATTTAGAAAAGTGAGGTACAGCTTGTTATGATAATTTTTCTTAATTTATTTTAATTGGGTTCTGACTTACGTAAAACATTAGGTTTACTGACTTGTAAGGATAAACTCAATTCACTGCCCTTGGGGATTTTCAATCTTTTCCAAAATCTCTTTTTGCTCTCATTCTCCAGGATACTCATGGACGAGGACGGGTCAACGATGGGGGAATGGTCACTATTTTCCATGTCAATCATTTGTTTAGTAGGTTTCTCCATCCTTTTCTTCAGATTGTTGTTAGGTGTCCACTCGTGGCCAGAAACCGGGTCGTAATTAGGAGAACTGTTGCTGGCGTTGCTGACCAAAGTTTGATATTTGTGTCTCAAAGCTGCTTTGATATTCGAGTCCACTTTGACGTTTGATGGTTCCACAGAATTACTCAAATAGTCAAAAATTTGATGGCTTTTATGAAGTTCAAAGTCAGGTTTCATCATACGACTATTAGACCTGTGACCCTGGACGAGGATTCGAGAGAATAGAATACACAGAAAGAGGTGAAAAACTGAAATGTTGGTGTGAGAAATTCGACCTGCACTTTTCATTCTGCATGGTTCGAAATACGATGAGAATCCCAGAATCAAGTTAGAAAAAAACCAATCCTACATATTTGGACACATGGACTGGAGAGAGAGACAAGATGAGTGTGTGAGTGAAACCATGAAAAAGTGGACAAGGTATGAACATGTTAAATTGCTCTAACAGTTAAGCCGTTAGTTAGTCAGTTGTGTAGGTTTTAATTAAATTCCAATTTGTGAGTCTTCCCCTAATCCAGTTAGTCCTCTCTAATGACTTGAACGAATAGGAAATTGACAGTAAGGACCTGGCAAAGTAATTTTCCGTTCAATTGAGCTTAAACTTGCCAGAAAGCTTCCTTAAACCTTCTAATGTTCTAATGGATTTCCTTGACCTACAGAGGTCAAAGTGTAAGCGGAATAAATTTACAAGAAGAATGTTTGACTTGGACGCCACTTGTTTATATTCAGGATTATTGCCTACTGCATGTGAAATAGTAACACGGGAAATCGACGTGAACGGCGTTGAAGTCTGATATTTAAAAATAGGAAAATGATGAAATTATTATTATTAAAATCAATGACAGACATCGATTTGCATGTTCAATTTCTATTTTCAGCTCAACAGAACGGAATATTGTCCATTGTATCTACATATTTCAACGAGGTGGAATTGATGCAATAAAGTGACATTATAGATTTTCCTTTTTTTATTATTACCATACTCAGTTTCAATACACAATAAACAACTCACGTCCTAGTAATACTTTCATGTAAGGTACACAAAAAAATAAATTTCACTTTTTTTTCTAAATTCACTATGTCGTAAGCACTACATCTATTTTTCTCTCTGATATATTTACAAAGTAGTTACAAAAAAGGGTTGGTCAGATGTACTATCAAAATGAAAACAAAACATACAAAATTCAATATAAAAAATGCAAAAAAATACTTTGAAGATGATTACTTGATAAAATTTGCCACAAGTGAAGTCTTGAATCTTGAACTCATTTTTCCTCATCCATCCTTCACATACACGCACTTGTTCGCATCCATTGAAGGCCGTGTCTCACACACACTCATTATTACTCAATCATATTATGAACAGGTGTGTGTGTGTGCTACAACAAATACAAAAGTATAGATTCCGTGCCTTACTTAGTTAAAATGCAGTTAAATCTATTTTTACAAAGTTCAACTATGTCATTATCTTTTCATGGATTCTCTAAAGAGACACTAAGAATGACGATAATAAAAAATAGTTATCCTCTTTCTATAATAAGGTTAAGTACGAGATAAATACTGAATCTTTTCTATTTCTTCTGTAAATAAATTTTTCAGGTCGTCCAGTTTAATTCTTTCACTCTTGCGTCCGTCCGTTTTTACAAAAATATTTGCTCTTTTCCATTTCCCACATTCAACCTTTGATCATTTTCACAAATATCATACATAAACAGAGTACGGTCATACATAATAAAAATGTGTGACTGCCGTTGACACTCGTCAGGATCCCTCCGTGTCACAGTCCAGTGACATGCTTCATTTTTGCTACATTGTATAAAAATATTATAATTACATGAATCTACTACAATGGATGAGCTCTTCCTCACCCTTAATGTCTCTTTTTTACTTTTAGTAATTATCGTAGAAACTAAAATTACGTTAACACATGTACGATATAATTAATTAACACTCTCATCTCTTTTCCTCCTTTCTTGACCCCTCCTGGATCCAAAGGACGTTGATCATCATCAACCCGGGCAGGAGTTCATTTCCCTTCATATGAAAGGGAACGAGAATTCTATTCATGATACCCCCATTGTCACTTGATTGTTGAACAATCAAACTGACCACCTGACCAGGTACTCATAGCGCTACATATTATATAATACGCTAACATTTAATTTAATTTGTTTTTTATTTTTAAAAAAATAATAGGGAGCACACACATTACTTGCCGGTACGGAACACATTCTAAAGTCAGGGTTTCCCCAATGTAAATGTGATTTGTTAGTGTACTTTCTGGAGGGTCGTGTGGGTTATACGTCCGAGCTGAGGCTGGACTGGGATGAGGAAGAATGACTAAAAATGGGGAAATGGGGAAATGGGCCGATTAATCTATCCTCAGTGTCTTTCCCTGGCTCAGGTGACCAAATAATGTCAACTATTGACTGTGGCGCCAGAAAGAAATCCTTGATTTTTTCAAAATGCACCAAAATACAAACAAAAGCTGGTGAAAAAGTTTCGAAATATGTAGACTGGGGTCTGTGTATAACACAGACTTTCTGAAGGAAAATAGGGTGGGAATCACCAACGAAATATGGAGGAGAAGGAGGAAATGGAAGTGGAGGGTCAAGTAGTATTTTTTGTTCAGTCGGATGGAACTCTAAATCGGATCGATGATCCGATCTCTATTCAATTTGAAGAGGAAAATCTGAATGACAACCACAGTCAAGGTGATGTGATTGTTGATTTAGTACAAGTTGAGGAAATTGTTACAAGACCTTTGTCTTCCTCTTTAAAACTGCCCAATGTAGGTCATGATATGTGTCCAGTATGTGGGAAAATATTTGGATCGAAAGGAAATTTCACCAAGCATTTAAAAATACATAATGACCGGAAAGAGTTGCGTTGTTAAGCCGGTAATTGTGGTGAAATGTTCAGTGTTAGTTCTAATTTTAAAAAACATTTTGACAGAAATCACAAACTTCCAACCAGCGAAAAGTACCAAGCTGGACTTGAATACAGCGTGACAAGAGCAAGAGAAGACGCCAATAAATATTATGAACAACCATCATCATCATCATCGTGTTCCAATAGTAGTTCCAATAATGTGGAAAATTTTAAGTGCAGAAAAGGGTGTGACAAGACCTTCAAAAGTGGTAGTGGTAGATGTAACCATGAAAAGATCCATTCCAAGACTCTTCTCTTTGGTTGTGAACACTGCGATTATCATGCTCATTCTTCTACACAAGTATCTGAACACTACAAAAGTGTTCATAAAAATGCTGTTTTCGACAAAGAAAGATGTAAACAAACTCAACCCCTGCAAGTAACTAATAGTACATTTGATTGTGAGCACTGTGATCAAAAATTTCAATTTCGATATCAATTGACTCGTCATCTTCCCACTCATGACCGCCATTCATGTTCCACATGCTCAAAGACGTTTATATCAAAACAATCTCTTAATATACATGAGGCAGTACACCGAGGAGAGAAAAATTTCAAATGTAAGTTTGTGTCCGATTCTGGAATCCCGTGCCCAGAAACTTTTTCTTACCGTTCTTGTCTCTACAGGCATATGGATAATCACTTGAAAGTTAGTTACGGTTGTGAAGTGTGTCTAAAATCATTTGCTCATCGCAGATATTTATATCTCCACCGACAGACACATGTCAAATTTCCTCCCCAAAATTGTTTAACCTGCGGTCGTACTTTCTACAGTGAAAGATCCTATACCACACACATCAATGTGCATCGTCGACGACCTTGTGGCAACACGACAGAAGCGAATATTCATAGAGGAGTAGAAATGAGACAACAATCAGTAAGTAGTGTTTTGATTTCAATACATTTACAATGCATACAATAATTGAAGAGATAATGTATAATATTATCAACATCTTTAAAAATTTAGTTACAACAAAAGGAGAAAATAAGGCAAATTCGAAAAAGTGTCGACAGATTATGAAGAGAAAAGAAAATAAGCGGCCAGAGCTTAATGGTGGTAATAATAAGTACATATTTATATGTACGATGCATTTTTATTTTTTTAAATTGTCGTATACCTATTTATGTCATTCTTTTCAATTTTCAGTTCGACTACTTGTTTGGCCATGCAACCACGAGTGTGAATCGAATACACACGAGATTGAGGGTGGTGCCGTTGTTATTGGTACTCAGACCAAATGTACAAAACTTGCTTTTTGTTGGACGACCTATCCTATCCCACAAATGAGACTTGTAGCTCTTTACAATGCTATGTTAAGCCACAAAGGATGTATTTCAATCAATAGTCATCATTTGGATGATGTAAGTTTACAATATTTGAGGATTATTTGCACTCAAATCATCCAACCGTAGTGTACAAGGGGGTAAACTTTGAACTATAATATATATTTGTAGGAACACGTGATGGATGCTGAGGGAGCTCGTTTCATTCTGACTTGTCAAAATGAAACTATTGTCCGAGCCGTCAAAAGATTATTCACAGAATTTGTGAATAAAGAGAATTTGACACACGTGGCCCGATCATTTTCCCTCTTTGAATTTGAGGACAGTGTGTACCGAGAAGTTGCGAGAATCATTTGGTCATTTGATTTATCATGGGAGACAGAGGAGGAAATTTACGAGAGAATTGTTTTGCATATGAACAGGAGAGTTCAACGCTACCGTCAGATTTGTAGGAATCTACTTCCTATTGTTTTCAGAAATGGAAAGGTAAGACAAAATTTGAACCAAATATGTGGTGGAGATTATGTATATGTATCTTTGTTTTGGTTTTTCATGCTACCTTCAAAACTGAAATTAATCATTCGTTTCTTGTAATTTTTTTCTATTTCAGTTTTCCTACCGCGGCCCGGTTTCTCCTCCTCCTTAATATTCTACTTAGTCTTTACTGTATTCGACTTTAGTAAGTACTTTTCTGTTAACTGTTCATATTGAATAGAACTATTTCATTTGAATAAGGAAATGTAATCAGAAATACTAAAATTGTCATTACATAAGTCAGTTTCTGAGCTTGTCCTTTCCATTTTCTCAAATACAACACGAAAGTGATCATTTCAGTCATAAATACAGTTGGGCCAGGTCAAATTATTTCATACACATACACACACACACACACACACACACAATAATAACATCTCAAAGATTGTCAAGGTACACAGAACCCTAAAAGAACCCGGGAGTTCCATTAAACCTAATTATAATATAATTATAATGTAACCTTTATTTCTCAGACTGTAGTTATATTAAAACTAAAAACGAGGGGGAGACTGGGCTCTTGGGTTGCCATCGTGAAGATGGAGAATGGAGATGGGGTCGTGGGAGGAGACTTTAGAAATTGGATTCCATTCAGAGTGGCTGATGTGTAGACAGCGGAGGACTGTGACCCGGCTGTCTCTTGACTCTCCGGGATCCGGATTTTTGGCCTCTTGCTTGTCCGAAGTCGAGCAACGTCTCTGTCTCGGATTGAACTGCTCGTCGTCCCTCGAGAAGACTTCGATGGAGAAACTGTTGTCGTCGTTGTGCCTCTCTCCCTCTTCCTTTGCATTACTAACTGGAGTTTTAATTTGGGGTCAGGGCTTGGGGTCGTGTTGATGATGGACCGACGGTCATTGTTGACTGCAATGATTTCCAACTCCTCCTCCTCCGAGTCATCATACTTTCCCTTACTGATCGCCTTACTCAGGCTGTCCTCCCCGGCACCGGGTACTTTACTACTACTTGTAGTCGACTCCTTGTTGTCCACGTTTGGATTCTGTCCAGTCGGTTTCGGGATTCTTAGGATCTTTGCTGTTTCTTCTGAGTCTGTATTCGTGTAGAAACAATTGCATTGAAATGTGGGAAAGAATGAAAATGGGATTATTTTTTTAGAAAATCGAACCTTCGGTGGAGTTGTTGATGTTCCCTTCATCCTTCAACTCTTCATCCAGGAGTTCATTCAAGGGTTCCAGGACAGTGTGATGGTGAGTGATTTCTCTCTTGTTTTGTCCACTCTCGTTGTCAGACCGGGACTCGGCGGAGGTAAAGTCGCTGTCTGGGTCAACGTCCGTTGGAGTGACCTTTCGTCGGGCTCCCTGTAATTTTTTCCGTTTCTCTTGGAGACGGAGGGAGACAGAGTCGGCGGGCTAAAAGAGACAAAAAATGGATTGTCGATCTGATAGACCTGACGTTGTTTACCTACTAACTTAAAATAAGGTCAATTTCTTACTATTCTCCTGGCTGGTTTTCTACGTGCAATTACATCTTCCGCTTTCTAAAATATACAAAAAAAAATATATTAGTGGGTTAGATTTGAACGGAAATGAAGAATTTAGACGTACCAATCTGATGGAAGGTGGAATATTGTCTTCTGCTTGGGGCACACTCGCTGGTTTCCTTTTCGGACTTGGATTTGAAGTTGTCGTGCTGACTCTTTTCGTTGTTTTGGCGGGTTTGAAGCTAGGTCTGGTCTTGGTCGTCAATTGAATGGGTGACCTGGTGACAGCAAAAGGTGGATTCTCTTCTCTGAATCTACTACTGAATCGTCCTGGAGCCTCAGTCGGTTTGCGAAAGATGCGGACGGAGGACCGGACCTCAGGATTTTCTGTCGTTGTGGTGAGAATGGAGGTCAACATGGGAATTTCTCTTTCTTGAATCTCTTTGGCTTCCTCTCCTTGTTGTTCATTGTCGTCCGTGGGCTCGGGGACTTTTTGTTGAGGTCGATTAAATCGAGGTCTAGCACGGAGTTTTCTCGGAGGTTGTGGTCGAGGAGGAGGGATTGGAGGTTCCTCCGCGGCGTTTGACAAGGGCAGTGTTGGTTTGGGTTTCTTGAAGGCGGGTCGGTTAGGTCGTCTTCGGAATGGAGTAAATTTTTCCTTTTCTGGGGCGAGGAGGAGGGGAGGTGTCTCCTCTGCCTGGACAATTTGAGGTGGTCTCGTGACTTGGATGTTGTGTGAGATTTCCTCACTGACAGTCACAATTACTTCTTCTGTTGTGGTTTGCACACTTGTCTGGGGTGTTTCGGTTGTTGTGGATGGACGACGTTTCCGTCCTCCGACAACCCGACCTCGAGGACCATTCCCTGTTGCTGTGGCTGGGATGGGAGTGTTGTAAATTTCTTGTTGTTGCGGTGGAGCTTGGACAACCTCTGTGGTCTGGGTGTGGTGTTGACGGATCTTGGGGTTGGGTTTCCGGACAAACTTGTCCTCGACCACTGTCTGACGGAAATTCTCTTGTGGTGACTTGGACTCTGGTGTGGTGGCTACATGAAGAAATTTTTAAAAATATGATTGACATTTAGAAATGGGCAGAGACCGTGGTAAATTAAAATAATTTTTGAGAAATAGAAATGAGAAAAGTAAAATGGGATATTCCCAGACTCTGACGTTTCTACAACGCAATGTGTTTGTTGTGATGTCGGCAAAAGTACAAAGGAATATTATGACAAACGTTGAGGAATGTTGAACAACGTCAACTGAAAGATTACGACGATGGAGAGTGTGAGCATAAAATTGGATCCTTAATTAATTAAATACATGGTCACGCTCCAAGTAATTTTTTCATCGTCATATCGAGTCATATGTGGGTAATATAATAATCCTTGATGTCATTGACGATACTTGACAAGTCAACAGTAAATTCAAACGACTGTCAAGCTCGAGTTATTGAGATGAATGTCAAAACATATGTAGACCTTCCCAGGATTCTCATATGACTCTACTCCTTTCACTTTTTCACGCCATCTCAGTTGCAGAAAAAGTCATTGGAGACTCATCTGTCGCCACTAAACCGTACACTACATAGTACAAGTTTCCCAAAAGTTGAAGTAGTAAGAACCACAAAAATCATTTACCATGAATCTGACTCTTATTCCGTGTGTTCTTGGGATTGGCTTTGATCTTGGATTTCCCACTCACACCCACATCCTGCAGTTGTTGCTGTTGGTGACTGATGTCAGAAAAATCGTCTCGGTTTTGATGATGATTCCGGATGAATTGAGAAGGAGCAGAAGGAGGAGAATTATTGTGAATGATTGGAGGGAATGGAGGGAGAATGTGAGTTTGGTGATGTCTGGGTGGACCGGATGGAGACACGACTTTCCCACTGTAAATGTCGGGCATTCTGTCAAAAACCTGATTGATGGGGATGAGAGGGATTGGTGACCCGTACACATGGTCATTCGCGATGTGACCCAACCCTGCGTAAAGTCCTCCCTCCTTCTCCAACATTTTCCCAGACAAGTAGAGAGGTTTCCCAGAAGACCTTGGAGGGGCTGAAGGGGGTGAGGTTGGGTCCCGATGACCCCGGTCACGGTGTACAGGTCGTTCATTCTGACTATTGAAACGGTCATAGTCCCTGAAGGTTTGTTGTTGTTGTTCCACTTCGAATCTTGATGGAGGAGGACCTCTCCCTGTCGGCCTTTCGTAAACTTGTCTGTGACCCCCATCCCCTCTGACAGGGAGAGAAGGTGAGGGGTCAACTTGAAATCGTCCACCTGAATGACCTTGTGTCACAGTCAGAGGAGTTGCAGTCGTTGTGGTTGCTCTGAATGAGGGTCGTGTACGGATCCGAGGTCTTTCTGAAGCGGGAGTCGGAGTGATTCGATTGTTGTTGATTTGTTTGGCAGCCTCATAGTCATAGTCAATGTCTTGACTCACTTCTGGAAGAGGGGTCGTGGACGGGACTTTGTTTGGTCGACCTGTCCGGGTTCTTCCTGGTCGATTTGGTCTTTTCCGGAGTACTTCCGTCGTCCCTTCCGTAGTGGTGGTTGTAATGTGTGATGGAGCGGATGTTGTACCCCGGAATGGAGGGAACCGGGATCGGACTGGGAGGGAGGAAGAGGGTCGGCTGGATTTGGTATTGTCATCCTCCACATCATTATTGAAAGGAGGGAGAGCCCGGGTAGTGGTAGTGCGGATTGTTGTTGTTGTGGGGATCGTTGTTGTTGACCTGAGGGGAGGAGACCTCGTTGGGACAGGAACTTCTTCCTGCTCCTGGAACTTTTGAGACTGGAATGCAAAGTCGTCAATATTTTTCCCATTGTCTCCGTCCCCGGATTCTGGTTGTTGTTGTTGTTGGATGAGGAAAGGAGAGGAGGGGATTTGAGAGTCGTACAATTGATTGTGAGGATTGAAATTTATGTTGGAAGGTCGACGTGGATTATTGTTGAAAGGACTATTGTTGTTGTTGTCGGGACGGTTTGTGGGTCGGAGGAATGGATTGAGTTTGTGATTGAGGATTGGGTCGTTATTGAAAAAGTCTTCATTTTCATTGGAGTTGGAATCTGGGCCAGTGGGGAGTTGGAATTGAAGAGTTGGACGCCGTTGAGGAGGAGGGAGGGGAGGTGGAGGCTGTCTTGGGAAACCATCTGTAAAAATTTTAATTTAAGAGATAAAAATATGTCAGAACAAAATGGAAATTATTTCATATTTTTGTAATAAGGTGAACGCTCACTGTAAGCATTTGGACTTCCAGGTTCCAAAAATGGGGGTGGTGGTCTGTCCCTCTGTCGTCCTGGTTGTCTTTGGCTGGGTGGTCCATTTGGTCCAAAAGGATTGCCAAATGGTCCACTCTGTTGTTGTTGTTGTTGGGGTGTGGGTGGGAAAATGTCAAAAGGACCATTTGGGGGAGGGGGAGGAGGACGTCTTAACCTAAAATCTTCCCTTTCTCTGTCCCTCTCTCCAATAAACCTCCCTGAAGGTCTTTGTGTAATAGTTAAAGAGGGGAGGACGGCATTACTCTGATCCGGAGGAGGTTTCCTCTCAGAACTCGGGACGATTTCTACGTTGGGTCCAGTCGTGAAACTTTGATGTTGAGACCCGAGGGGGAATTGAGGAAGAACCCTCCTCTCTTCCTCCTCCTCGTTGTTGTTGTCTACTTGGATGAGGTTCTGACGGGTGGGTTCTTGGAAACGGGATCCAGTTCCTTCCACTCCGATGGACGAGACGAGCGGAGGGACTGTGGTCGTGTCAATCAGGATGGCTGTCGGTTGATTTGTTCGGAGTTGAGTGAGTCCATTGGAGCCCGAGGATGGATTGTTGACTTTAAGATCTTGGCTAATCTTGTTCCCTCGATGTCGGTCTTCATTGTCGGATGACTGGGGTCGTCGCTTGGACTCTCCATCTCCGCCATTGTCGTAGTCAATATCTTCATAAACATAAATAAAGGACTCGGGTTGTTTCTCCTCCCGTTCCCCATCTGGTTGTTCCTGTTGTTGAAGGGATGGTTGTCTTTGTAAAAATGGTTGATGGACGGGAGTGAAACTGAAACTATTTTCAGTTGTAGAGGAAGCAGTGGAAGAGGCAGTGGCTGGAGAGGCTGCCTGGATGACAGGTAAATTTGTTAGACTAGGGTCAATCTGAGAAGGACGAAATTCGGACGGTTCCTTCTCACGATCCACTCCTCGTTGGCCGACAGTCAGGTGAGATGGGAGTTCAAAGACAGACTGTTGATGATGTTGGTTGTGTCCGAAAATGTTGTTGTGAGTCGGGAGCTGACTAGCCTCTTGAGATTGGGATTGAGGTTGGAAGAAAGAGGGGAAAATGAGGGGAGAGTTCCTGAGGTCCTGATGATGTTGTTGCTGTTGCAGTTGCAGTGGCGCTGCAAAGGGATTGTTGAGACGAGGGGCTGTCTGCAAATGATGTTGCTGGAGGTGATTGAAATTATTCACATTACCCCGATTGAGGGCACTGAACCCACGAAGGTCGTACAGAGTTTGGTCAGCTGTTTGCAGATCCGAGGAACCGGAGGGACGTTGATGGTACGAACCTAAATACATAAATAAAGTCTTAAGTAAATGATTGTCTACGAGGAATCCATTTAATTCTCTTAATGATAATTGAGATGACTCACTGAAGGCATTCTGGGCAGCGTCGGTCTGAAGATCAGGGTTCCTCCGTTCGCCGCTCTCTTCATTGTTGTCGACAAGGATGGAGGGTCGAGGACGCGGTGGACCGCGAAGTCTGAGTGACTCCCTCTGAGGACGGAGGTGATGGTGGAAACGATGAGGGGACGGAGGGGGAGGAGGTCGACCATTATTTCGATGATGGGGAGGAGGGTGGAAATGATTAAAATTGAGTCGTCGTCCACTCCTCCCTTCTTCCTTGAGTGGTTCCTCATTGTTGTCATCATTGTTGTCTTGTGTCCCCTCCACGCTTCCATTTGCCTCAACAGCCTCTACAGCAGCAACCGCTTCCTCTGCTGAGGCCTGACTGAGGCCTAGAGCCGTGGGCAAGGGAACGACAGACAGGATTTCTTTGGATGACTCCACGGCCACACCTGGAGAATCCTTGTCATTCCCGGGCGTCGTCACGTATGTCACCCTGACTGACTCGAGGGGTGGGGGTGACTCTTCACTGTCCTTGTCACCACCTCCATCACTTTGTTCTAACGAACTTTCTCTAGCTCCAAAGACAGCAGAAGTTTGGGAGGAGGAGACTTTGGGGTTCTCTTCTGTGGATGACGATATGGCTGAGACGGAGGAGACTCCGACAAGGAAACATATGAATAGGACCCACATCCTTCTATGGCTCTCTCTCCCTATCAGACAACAAAGTTTGTTCAAATGACATACCCCAATTATCATGTAATCCTCATTTTTCTTTTCTTATCCCCTCATTAATCAATTTATCTGCATCCAGAGCGTCGTATGGATCATCTTACATATCCATTTTTCCAATTATTAAAAGTCAACATCCTCCCTTTTTGAAAATTATGTAGAGACTGCATGGATGACGAGGAAGGACCCCCTTTCCCCACTTCACCCCAATTGAATATTTTCAAATTTCACAGCATCAGACAATTCTTTTCTCAAAGTTAGATTGACACTAAAATTGACTAGGTGAGAGTGAGAATGTATGACATATTTACCATAAACATGGTGGATCATATCCTCCCCAATTAAAATTGTTGATGATTCGACTCTCTGCTCTTCAAATTGGATTAATACAAATGGATGGTCATTTCTCAAAAGTCCTCATTCATCATATTAATATTGTGTTGGGAAAAAAGAAAACTGAGCAATATTTATTTATTTTTCACGCTTTTTGAATTCCCACACGAGAGAGACTGGACTCTGCTCTCAAACACCCACACCATCATCTCTCATGCACTGCTAATTTTATTGCAAACTTGCTATTATCCCAACGAGAGAGAGAGAGAAAAGTGAATTTGTTGATAAAGACCTTGTAAAGACTCACACTGCTAACCAAAATAAAAATTGAGGAAAAAATTAAATGTTTCACGCTGCGTGGAACAAGGATATAAATAATGACACACACAATCAGATCATTTTTTACAAGAAATTGAGTCTCGTTTTTGAAAACCCATCCTCCAAATAATAATCATAGTCACTTCCAGACTGAAAGCACCTCAATTCCCTGGGCATTGTGTACTCAAAGAGTATTTAAGCTGTCCACTCTCTCACAGGGATGAGACACCATGGAACTCTTTAACAAGTATTTGTATTTGTAGAAGGAGGAGGGAAAGTGTAAACTCATTTTTATACACATTCCATTAAATATAAGTGCGTAATGATAACTACATAACGATAGAAACATAAAGTCCCTTTTACTTCCACACACACAACATTAGTCACAGGAACAGTCCCTACAATATATATATGAAGGTAGTAAGTAATGATCACCATGAAACCTCCCACACAACAATCATAATCACAGTCAAGAGTATTATCAGTGAAATCACATTTTTCCTCAGCCCCTCTACAAAAATCCATTGTGTGTGTGTGGTTTTGTCCTCTCTTTCCGTCCCTCTCTCAAAAATTGTCTGCTCATCTTCAGTTTGTATACAGAAAAAAGAAGAAACAACTTTTTTATTTCTTTTTGTTCAAAAAAACACATCTTCATCATGTATCAGAGAGAGATGATGGTATGACTGATACTTCTAACACACTGAAAATTAAAAATGGTCATGCTCCCTTGACCATCACACACACACACACTTGACGGGGGAAATTATTGAAAGTTGGGAACATCATATTTTCATTATTATCATCATCATCGTTATTATTTTTAAAACACCTTCACTTCCATCTCATATGTACGTACACAGAGTGCGTGTGTGTGTGAATGGTCTCATTGATAATGATACCCTACCCAAATCACACTTTAAAAAATTGTGAAGGGAAGGAGTAACTTGCATTTTCTACATTATTATTATCCTCTTTTAATATAACTAACGGAGAGTCGAGACACACACACACACAACTCTATTAAGACAGGAGGTTTAATTTTAATGAATCTCATTTTCAGAATCCACAGTCAAGAGTGACCAAAAGGATTTTTTTTCTTTTTCTATTCTCCCCTTTCCCTTTCCACACAATTGCAAGAAATTCCTCGAACCAACAACAACAATAATTGTCAGTCAATATAGAAAATTCTTTCATTCTCAAATCTTCGTAGGGGAAAAAATTGTACTGTAAACTACTCAACACATCCCCTATAATATAAATGAATGACTCTCTTTGTGGATTGGAAATGTGACTGAAGTATTTTAAGAACAAAAACGTTTCTCTCTTGACAATCATGTAGAATAAAGAGTAGGAAAATTACGGAACTAACCAACCAAACAACGACAAACTCTTTTTTCTGAATGTACAAAAGTTGTAAAATTCACATCAAAAAAATTGAGGGAAGGAAAAAATGGATTGCACATCCCCTGTCAAAAAATGAAAAGACAAACAACAACAAAATTTTCGTCTCTCATCCAGATTTCAACATAACACACGCGTGTAATGTGTGTGTATGTATTTCCATGCTGTAATATTTCTATTTGTAAATAAAAGAGACATTTTGTCTGAAGAAATGAAGGTGACACAATTTAATCTCTGCATGATTCCCATTCTTTTTTCTGTCGTTGTAATTTTGAACACACACACACACACACATTTTACCAATTTGCCTCAATTTCCTTGTATTTACACACACAGTGTACACAAGAAGGGACATAATATTTTTGTAATTATACATTCTCACCGTCCAATTTTTGTGTGTAAAATTACAATTTGTGGTACAGACTCGTTCAGTTTTTGTGGATGATGTTGTGGAAATTGGTGGATGTGAGTGGAAGGGAAGACACATGTCACCTGTCATTGGAAACCTCTCTCTCTTTTCCCTTACAAGTTAATGGGACACAAGATAAAGTTTTAATTCTGATGTCATTACACGAGAGGAAGATGTTCCCTCCACTCTCCACTCTACACCCATGCCCTTTATTGTCCACACACACACACACACCGGAATATGTACTCCTGAGTAACGTAAAATATGTAAAAGTGTGTTCTCCTTGTATTTCTACTCCTGAGAATTAGAATGGGAAAAAAACTCGACGATTTCTCAAAATCCCAACGTCCCCCCTCCCCCCTTACAAATTAGTCACCATTAAGTTGTGTAGCATAATGCACAAACATGTAGGGAAAATGTTACATTACATACGGACACAATGTTAAATACAACGACAACAACAACAACAGCAACCGGATGACTGTCGTCGTCGTTGTTGAATATTCAAAAAATGTTGGGAAAAGGAACGTCGTCGAATGTTACTTTTCCTTTACCTATTTAATGTCCCATTGTGTCCACTTTGTGAAGAAAGCCTCTTTTTTTCAACAACAAACAAACTTGGTAGATCCCATATTATGAATTACAATTTGTTTTTTCTAATACCTCCATCAAATATTCCTTCTTCTCCTTTACTATTCTGAATATTTAAATCGTCTAATGAAATACAATTCCCTTTCCCACATTTCATATTTCTTACAGTTACAAACAAATATTTTCTCAAAGTACAAATTTGTCAAAATTCTAGCCTGAATTCTTTCAAAAAGTTGGATTTTGCAATGTGAAAACTGAAGATGTTTATTTGCTTAATTCCCTGTCCTTTTGTCTATGTACTTTTCCTTCATCCTCTCGCATGAAATGTGAAAGATCCCCTCACACACACACATTGTACTTATGCTAATGAGATTCAGAGCTCAACAAAGAATGAGAAAAGGCAACATATGATACGTGTGTGTGTGTGAATAGAGGAGTAATTATTGGTGCACGGAATTCAGTCATCTCTTTCTCTCTTGAGAGCAGAGATCCATTTAATATGATAGAAAATGTGGAGGCGGATGATAAAGAATTGACCATTATAATATATCTTCTATTTATACGTCTTTAATTTACTTACAGATATCCTTTTCATCTCTTCTTCCAGCTCACAACAACAACAACTGGTTTGACTTGATCTTGAATCTCTCTCAACCATTTTTGTTAGGGGTTGCATTTATGGTAGATTTTTGAAAAAGAACAATCTTTAATTGAGGGCCGCCGCCGCCGCAAACCCTTGACGTGTACAATACGTACATAATAACTGATGATTTTTAATCCCATATTGACATAATTATGGGTTTACAATGCATCCATCCCCCTACACTATATATTTTAAGTGGGGGAGAGTCCATAATTAAAAACTAATTCAAAGCTAATTAATTTCACTTCACGCTCTCCTCTCATCCAATCCTCCTCTTTCTTGTACCCCTCCATTTAACTCCTCTGCACACACACACATCCTCCAAGGTGTGTGTATATCCCCTCGTTGTGATATTTGCATATTAATCTTCAACACACCAAAAACCTGCAGCATTTAACGAGTCCTCTGACTCAGCAATTTAATTCCTCTCTCTTTGTACAGAAGGGAAGTGTAGGGACCGTGTCAAAAAAAATCCAAAGTTTCTCAATGGAATTTTCATTTTTTGAGCAAATGGACACCAGATGCACGTCAGACAGACAGAGAGTGATCTTTGTACAAGAATAGAACAGTAACAATTCATTTTTCTCTCTTTAACTGCATCACACACACGCAGTCTGAAGGTGCATCAGAATGCACATTCCCTTTTTGGATTCTCCCAAATCCCGACCTGAATAAACCCAAATCCCTCCCATACAATTTTTCTCGTCTTGTTGTGCAAGAGTAAGAGACTTGTGCACAAACCGTAGTCGAATGCACCTCACAGTGTCACTGACACGCACACACTCAATGCAAATATTGAAAATGGCCTTCATTCACACTCAGAAGGAAGAGGAGGAGAATTAAGGAGAAGCCTCCTTTCCGTCCTTTTAATTCCCATCTTTATTTAATTCTAATCTACAGGATTCACTAGGACGTGTCACATGACACTGAAAAATTTTCAGTGAAAAAAGAGTAATTTCTGATGGAATCCAATTTTACCCTGAGAGTTTACCCTTTCTCAAGTCCCAGTGTCAAAAAGTGCAGTAAAATTGTTGATGGAATTTAACTTTTTTCCATGATACTCTCTTTTCACAGTCATGCACGCTTGTCCCCCTCATCTTCAGACTTCGTCTGAAGGTTTGGACTAGGAAAGTGTTAAAAAAATTAATGACAATCATCTTGATAATCTCTTCCATCTCATGTAATATCTTCATCTGAAGAGCACACGTGTGTGTCTGTGTGAGGTTGGGGCAGAAACAAAAGAATGAGGAGGGTTTAATAATGATGGCTAGTGTGTGTGTGTGGAGTCATTATCCATGGGATCCAAGTTTTGAAGGAGGTGATTAGTGGTTTGTGTGTGTTTCAAATTTTGTGGTTGGGGGAATGACTCTGATATTATTATTATTGGGTTACCATATTCCACTCAAAGAAGAGGAGAAGAGATTTCACCTAAATAGTTCTTGTCCAACTAACCCAAAAACTCACAAAATGTCAATGTGTGATGCAGCCAAAGTGACGTCTTCATCCATTGTCAAGTGCATTGCTTTACTCACTCTTGTAAATACACCCTCTTTCAAAACTCCCAATTTGATAACGAGGATCATGATGTGACACTTTTTTGTGTCCCAGGACGCGTGCCACAAAAAAATCCATAGGCCACATTTAATTGAGTCCAATTATTATTGAGAGAAAAACAATGTTGGGCTAGAAATAGCAAAAGAATCGGGCCCAGATCCTCATTTTGTGTGAGAAAACTCAGCCGCAATCTCTGTCTTTCTTGTGGTGAGAGAGTCATTACGATTCATGGGACTAATTGATTTAACAATGAACGAGATTTTTCAAAAAAATTGGAAAATCGTAAAAATTTATATAATTAAGATGAGGGTAAGGAAAAAAAACATTGTTTTTTTTTGTAAACAAATAGTTGAAAGGGATTTTCCTTTTTGTGAGGTACAGAGTGTTGGGTTGTGAGAGATATCAAAATGATAGGGAAAATGTGGGGAGATAAGGGAAGGAGTCATTAGAATTAAAAGCATGGCTTTAAATGGTTTGAAGCTATTATAGGAAAAACAAGAGAAGAGAAGGTAATGACTGGACTAATTGTAGGGGAGGAGAGAAGTCCGTTTACTTGACTCTCTTCCCTTCGTCTCGTCACGACTTTACTCTATATTTAGCGTTGGTTCTGAATAACATTACCTACTTCATTTGTATGTAAAAGAAAATGGAATAGCCCTTTGGCTTTTACTCTTTGTGCAAAAGAGATTCAGAAAAAAGAAGGTTCTCTCTAATTACAATGTTTCCTCTCCTCCTCCTCCTCCTCCTCCAAGGTATTCTTCAGAAGGGAATTCAAAGTTAATAATAATAATTCCTGGTCGTCACTTTCCTCCATTATTTTATTTTAACTGTCCTGCAGGAGTCAAAGCAAAGTGTACTCTTGTTGTTTATTTATTTAGTTGTATGTGTCCACCACCAAAGTTGTACCTGAAATGAAAGAGAGCGGTTGAAGAGTACACACACACGCGCGCAGTTTGACTTTCATTTTCATCTCTTGGGTCCACAAAAAGAGGGTTCATTGTGTGTGTCTTCTTTTGTGGAGAGAGAGACCATTTAAGACAGCGACAGGAAGGCTCATTCACATTATCATTATCTGAATGGACTTCATCTCTCCCCCTTGCTACTGCTAATCGTGCATCTTGACTTTTCTCTCTCTTCAAAGAAAAAGAAGAGCAGAGATTAATAATACTTTGTAAGGAAAAGATCCTTTTGTCATACTACATTCCGTACAATTATCAAACTTTCGTCTTGGTCATCACACTCTCATGACTCCACTCTACTAATACATAATACCACATTACACTTTAATTACAACTTGTGTCTGCAGATTCTCTGATCATTTAAATATATGCAGAACAGAAGAGGAGAGTGTATCGATTATGGGGAATTATTCTATTTTAAATCTCAATCTCCTCTTCAGAGCCAATTTAGAAAAATTTCATCTGAGTCATGTCACATCTGGAGAAAAAACGAGGATCATTTTCCATTTACACATTTTCATTGAATCGATCAGTATTCTTTGTACAGGACAATGAATACCAAAATCCCTCTCAGATTTATGTAGGGAGGGGAAAATTGTATTTTAATTTAGAAATAATTTACACATTTGCAATGCATTAGAAAATATTCAGAAACGTTTCTCAGAAGTATGTGAGGTACCTTAGTGAGTGATCTGTGTGTGTGTGGTACTGTGATCAAGATTCATTTCCAACAGTCCACCCTGTCTGGTACTTATGCATGTATGCACAGTACAAATGGGAATGAAAGAGACAGAGAAAGAAAACGCACATTTTTCTCATAATATTTCATTGACTCATTTCAACGAGGATTTTTTCACATTGAATTTTTGCTAGCTACAACTATTTTGTACATTATTATTATTATGACCCTTCCACGTTTCCCTCTCTTCTGATGCACGCATCCCATCATCATAATTTATATAATATCGTCGTTGTATTTGTATACACTGGCAAGTCTGCCAGACTGATAGGCGTTGTGTTCACGTAATGATTATTATAAAGTATTTATTCGTAAAAGTATCTGATACACAACCATTAATTTATTATGCAAGACCTTTTCCTTTGTTTGTCGGGATCTCATTTCTCTCTCCCTGCGTGTGTGTGTCAAAGGGACGATTTGAATCACTTCCACTTGTTCTTATTTCCTCCCTGATTGTCTTGGGATGTGAGTGTTACACTTTGTCTGAAGGGGAATATTATTATTATCTTGTACTCACTCTGGTGCATGTTCGCTTTTGTGGTGGTTGTGCGTAATAAGCAATAAAGCATTGTGTGTGTGTCCATTCGAGAGTGCCTCTGTCTGATAATAATTCATTCCTTGTTAAAACTTAAAAGGTTTCCATTCTTCTTCCGTTTCACTTCCCATGTCGTTAATCCTCACAATATTATTATTATTAAAATCATGTACGCGCTTTTTTATTGTTCTCCCTACCTTTATTTTTTGCCAAAGAAAACGTTCAGTCAGTTTTTCCAAATGCTTTTACTTCTTCTCACCATTCCTTGTTCCATCCATCCTTATTTACTCATCACGCACTCAACAATAGAGTCAGTCAGTGTTGACTAGTGTTGAGTGTTTTGTTGGGATGGGACGGGAGATGTGGACTATTGTCCAATTAACAATGTGTGGCGTGACAGGGAAGAACAATATTCCATGCAATATTTATACAAATTAATTTTTGGAAAATTATCCAAAAATCTCATTGCATGAAAATGTGTTTTTGCGAAAGTTGAAGGAACAAAGAGACAAATTTGGGGTGAGGAGACTTTTCACTACCTGCCCCGTAAAATGGCAAGAGGAGGAGGGGTTAACTTAACTCGATTAGTGTGTAATGAGGTTTGAATGTCTTTGGAGAATTAATTACATGTTTCATTTCCTTGCTAAAATCCCCATTTCTTTTAATTACCATTAATTTTTACGTAACTCACCAATCGGAAGTGGAAGTTTTAATAAATATTATTTAATAATCATCATTAGATAATATTGTCAGTTTAACTAACAGCACATCATATTTAAAAGAATTATGGACAACGTTTGAGGAAGGATTATTCAGTACAATTAAATGTCTGTAACTACATAGGATGTCAATTAATTTAACCAGACAATTGTGGGTTTTAAATAATGACCATTAACTTTTTTAGAAAAGTCGTTCATCATCAATGAAGGATCAAGTCAATGTCCCACTTAATTTCATGAAACTCCAACTGACTGACTGTGCAATTAAACCAACTATAACAGTGCAATAATTTATTTCGTTATGAATCGAGAAACAGCTAAAGGATTTATGATATCCTCGTCAAAATGATGACAAAATGACTTGAATATTTTACTTTGGATTAATAACATTTCACTCACAAAAATTAAAGTCTTCTCATGATTCCCAAAATATCATTTACAAAATTCTCACACTTTCATACACTCCAAGGGTCACAGGGGTCAAATTTGTACATCCTAACCTCTCGTAACGAAAAAGCAAAGTTTGTAAATGTCATCCTGAACCTTTTAACTGCAGAATTTCATTAGAATATTTTGTCATTCCTGAGGGGCATTTCAACGAAAATGGATGTAAATCTGAAGGAGTGAGGAGTGTAAAAGTGTGGCATGAATTTGTAGAATGGGATGAAATAGTCGAATGAATGAATGACACGCGCATGGAACTTTAATTCCGATCAATCTCCTGAGTCCACGTTATCCTCATAAATCTGTAATTTTGCATTATTATTCCACTTCCTCAATTCCCCTTCCAAGAATTTCTCTATCAACAAAATATTCCTCGTCCATTACTTGTCAATTTCCCTCCCTCCCTTTTTCCCCCGACAGCCACACACACACACATTGTCACATCGTGACTTAATACTCTCCTCCTCTGCTCTACAAGAATTTTTTAAATGGAAAATCTTTTTTAAGGCTCTTTTCATTTCCTCGATAAAAAAAACTCTGATTAAGATTTACGACGACGACCCCCTCCCTCCCTCCATTCTATATCTCTCATTTTTATACTTATTTCCACGATTCATAGAAACTTTCTTCTCTCCCATTCTTTGGTGAGGCAAAAAAACAACATTTTTTCCTCCTCTCTCCCTGCACTATTATCACACAGCCACACAGTCACACATTGTCCACTACCTGACTAATGGTGTAGAAAACGGGAATGTTACAATAACCTCAGAATGTACGAAGGATTATGCATTCCACTGATCCCTATTGTACCAGTAGCAGCAGAACAAGATAAAAATAAGATTGAAGGTGCAACTGTCAATTCTGACACTCTCTCTGTACGTGTGTATGTGTCCTTATCCTTCCCCTTGCATCAGAAGCCTGGATTTCCCATCAAGATTAACTTGGTTAATCCATCAAACAAAAGTTGAAGTACGGAGCAATGGGCTTTTTATTACACTTTGTTCTCCTTTCTGCAAAAATGAGACTGTGTGTGTGTGTGCTTCTCCCTCTGTGGATTTGTACACAGGATTGTCCAATGACATTACATCCATTTCAATTCTCCTTCCAAAACTCTCATTGTCACCCCTCAAAATATTATCAAGTATTTTTTGCGTGTAAAAAATATGACAAGAACATCATCCCTCATTAAGTTGTTTGTGTAAGAAATTTCTAAATGACGTCCACTCTCGAGTCCCTTTGCTTTGCTTTGCTTTGAGAGGGTGAGAGTGGGGGGAAGTTGAGGGAGACGGGTAGAATGCGAGTTTCTTCATACAGAGTCAAGAAATTTGCATAAATTTGTACTAAAGTCCTCTTGCTCCTTATCAGCACTCCACTTTTATTGTCGTGGAATTTCCTGCATTGTGAGAAATTATTGTCATTTTGCAAAAACCACACACACACTCACTCGCAGTAGTTGAAATTTACACAAGAGAATTAGATAAGAGAGAGTGTGAGTTGCCTCATGATTGTGCATTAATCTGACGACGACTTTACATAATAAAATATCGCCTTATGATGATTTTATATAATACTGTAGCTCATCTCTAGATAGATAGAGAGGGAATATCCAATTACGACAAAATTCACACCTTCCCCTTCTGTGTTCCTCCAAACACCTTCCCTACAATATTCACACACACACACACTGTAAGTATGACAATTAACAGGAGGTAATAATTTAATTAGTCAATTTCCCGTCGCCCCTTGCAGTCCGCTCTCCATCAACATTACGAGTTGTATTAGCCATTCGTAACAGTCAATTAAATGTCCCATATATCATCCATTCCACGTGTCTGTCGAAATAGAACAAACACTGTGACAATTTTCTTCCCCCTTCCCCTCTCACACAGATACAGATGCAGCAAGAATGTAAACAAGCCATGAGAGTAAATGTCTTCAAAAAATCATAATAAATGGTTGTTAGTTACGGCACCACCACTAAATCGCTCTCAGGCCCTTAAACTTCCAACATCACATCGCAGTTTAGCACTCCTCAGTTAACTAACGATAAGACAAAAAAGAGAGATGCAGAATGGTTTTGTTTTGCACAACTACAATTCGCTTTATATTTTGAATGGTGCTTTATGTCCCACGACAACAACGATTCTTTGAGCACACATGCAATGTAATGATGCACTTTGAGGGACAGTCTTCTATGAACGACAGTTGAAATGCAAATTGTGCAATTAGTGTATGCAGTGTGTGTGTGTGTCGGTGGTAAAAACAATGAAAATCAGCATGAATAGTCCTCAACAAAGACTACAAAAGAGAAAGACGGAGGTGAGAGTGAGAGGGAAGGTGTTGCTAATTGCACTGACTCCCCATTCACATTTTTAGTTGACTGAGTCTCATTATCTTCCTCTGTTCCTCGAGGTGGTCCACTTGTGTGTGCGTCGAGAGTGGATGAGAGGGACTTGTGCGAATCTATACTACAAAGATCAATTATATTGAAAAAAATTATATTAATAGAGTCACTCCGAGAAAAACGGTGCGGAGATGTTCTCATTTGTAGGTAGAATTGGGCCAATTAAACCTTTATATTCAAATGGGGGGAAGAATGATGAAAAGCGTATCTCCGTTTTACATAAAGGACTTGATGTGAGTAAACATGGTTTATTAATGATTAATTATGTTGTGGCAGTTGAAATAAAGGAGGAAGAAGGATTTTTGTGAGGGTGTCACAACCAAAATAAATAAATAACTCATGTTCTGCCCAAACTAATCTCAGTTTACACTGTAAAGTGTAGTTTGTTGGTGGGAGGGAGAGAATAATAATTGACAAAGTTATTTAGTCTCATTTAGTTAATTAGTGAGTGTCTATGATTACTTTGTAGGGATTGGGGTCTAATCAACAAACGCGCTGTAAGCTCTGTTCACGCTCCAGGAAGCAATTGGGTTTACGATCACTCCTTCAGAGACGACGACTAACCTAGTCATGTGGACGATGGAGATCTTGCAATTTTTGCTCATAGGG
>WJFB01000814.1:0-18267 GCA_009870185.1 Pygmarrhopalites habei | reverse complement strand
CCCCCCCCCCCCCCCCCCCCCCCGCCACACACAAAGACACGTTCTGTCTATCCTGCGTGGGAGTGTCTACCCGTCATAATGTACACAAACTAAATTCGAGTGTAATTTACTGAATCATTATCACTCGCTGTTCAAAAAAGTTTTACATGCTGGATTCATGTACTCACATTTCATCATAATCTCATTCTTAACTGCTCCAAACTGCAGACAGTCAAAATTGAACAAAGTTATCCGACCGTGGATTGTGTGTACACGCAATCGAATAAATACCAAAGTTTTGTTCAATGTTCTTTCCATTGGGAGTAGGGATGGAGGGAGAAAGAATTAAATTCCCCAAATTTCAGTCTCCCTCAATGAAGATCGTGCACAGAGAGACAGAGATAATAAAAATAAAAAGTGAACGAGTCATTGAAATTTACGATTGGATTTCTCAAAATGGACTCAACAACGACGACGACAACAACAACAACAAGAAAATTATCTAATAAGCAGACGGTCTCTCCTCATAAACTCCTCGGCTTGACTGGGTCTCTCAGAATGACGACGACTCGTAAATTTGTTGGTGTCGAAATCCATCCATCGTTCTTCTGTTTGATGCTCTGTCGATTGTCCTCCCCGTCCGTGACAATAACATGGAAAAACATGACAATTGTTATACACACACACACACGACGATTCCCAATAATGAGCTCAAATAAATGAGTGAATGGGAAATAAAATTAAAAGGGATGACTGAGCATGGATGGGAAGGAGTCAAAGTCGCTCCATGTGTGTCTGTGTAACGTGAATGTAACGTAAAATGGAAATGTTGAATGGACATTTATCCCCTCCTCAATTTTACCATTCAATGAGTGTGTTTTGATATATGAGGCACAACAAATTGGTTCTTTTATTTCTATTTTTGACCACACACACAAATCGTCATTCGTGGAGTGGAGTTGCACTTGATCTGCATCTCTTGTCTGGAGTGAGAGGAGGGGAGGGGGAAATTTATGACTTAATCATGTCGTCATTCACACAGTTAAAAAGTTATGTTTTGTTGTTGAACAAACAATATTTTAAAAGTAGTTACCACCCACAAACCCAATAAAGAGAGAGAGAGGGAAAATGATATTGTCATCCATTTCATCCTCCACGCTCAGCCCCTAATTAACATTACAAAACTGTGGACACATTAACATTCATCTTTTATTCTCAATTGTCCCCCTCCCCTATTACACTCTCAAACTACACACACACACACAACGTATATGTGTGCATCACCTGGGACAAACGGTAATTCATAATCTGTAATTAGTTTTGACTGTGTAATCCGTTTTTGTTGTATGTAATGGAGGAGGAGGAGGAGGAGGGCAGTTATGCACTCCTAATTAAAAGGCGTATTTTAAATATTTTGAGTAGTTTCTGTCCCTCTCATTCTCTGTGTGTGTGGTATAGAATGTAAAACATGCAGTTTTCTGTACAGGGTCTGAGGAGAGGATTGCTCAAACAATTGGAAAGCTGACGAGATGACAACCACACACAGATCCTTGTAAAAAAATTCCCTTTTTAAAAAAAGACTGATGAAATTGAAGAGCCACCTGATGAATTTGAGACACCCACACACACACACACACGGACGCAGGACTGTCACTTAAATCATGGGAAAATGATGTTATGTTCATGGTGGCTTACTAACGACGTAATTTTTTGCCGAAATTTCTACCCCACACACACTCTCTCTCTCCTCCCATGCCATGCCATGCTCCTCCATTGACACTGTCTGACCCACAACCCCCAGCAATTAATAATAATTTCTAAAAAAGACAACCAACCCAAATGCCGAGTGTACACAAACTTCAAAAGTGAAGAATATTGTTGATGAGATATTATATCACCATCACGATTTGTCATTCTATTTCCCATCATCAATTCTTTCTTCTCCTCTCCATTTCATCTTCAAATGATACGAGGATAGGATGCGATGAAGATGATGAGTTGAGGGGTGCGTATGTGTGTCATGTCATCCCGATTCCTTTTTTAATAAAACTTTGTATACAAAAAGATGTAAGGATTTCTCTCTCCGTCTGGCCTTTCAGAATTGGAAGTTGACGCAAGTTTGGAATGACACACGAAGTTTCATAAATCAAATAGTAAATCGATTTTAATTCCGTTGACTGTGAGTAGCCCACGAAAAAAGATTTATTTCTGCTTGCTGCCGTCCCAGTCAGTCTACTTGATTTATGAGGGTCAGGAGGACATTCATTTTCATGATCCACCACAATTTTCCAAAAGCAAAAGGGCTCAATTGTGTGTGCGTGTGTGTGTGTCTAGACAGTTTAATTTTTAAGGTGATCCACACAAGGATGAGATGATCTTTGGAGTCGATAGTCATCAACACTTTCAATAATAGGATCTATTCCCCATTTTCAAATGAAATCAAATATATTTTGATGGTATGCAAAAATAATTACATTGCATCATAAAATGATGATGACACACGCACTCCACGTTTGTGACCTCCGAGAGTGTGTGTGGATTATGGGGAGTCTGCCGGGCGGAGGAGCATAAAATATTTTGTATCATAATATTTATGACGTCAATGTCAATGGATTTGGAAATATTTCCCATCCCCAACAACACTCAGGCACACATTTTCAATTAAGGTGAAAACTCCTCCTCCCCCTGTCACCTCCCCTGACTTTTTCAAAAATGTTTTTTTGTCTTAAAATTGGAGTGAAGGGAAGGCTGAGTCCATCTGCCTAGATGCCTGTCCTTTTGATTAGACGTGAGGGACGATTAATGTCAAGTTGTTGTGTTGACTCCTCATCTCCCTCCACTACAAGACATGATAGCCATAGGAAGGAGGAGGACTAAACTTGTCATATCTTGATGGATTAATTGGAACTTAAATTTAATTACGGTCATTATCCACCTTCTCCTCGTCAATCAAAGTTCAATTACTCCAACTATTTACGTGTGTAACTCACATGTACGACAATTAACATATGTTGTGTAGTAATGAGTAGTACTACATATGTACATCCATGTAATTATTCGCCATTGTCACTTACCATATTTCTTACTATCAACCTCACAACCTCGCCTGTCAAACACATCATCTTGAGACTTTGTGAAAAAACCCAGACATTCACGTCTTTGTTGGATTAACTCGTACCATACTTTTTTCAGTGTGATTAAGTGTCATGTTCGACTAAATGTTTCAAGCGAGTACACCTCCTCCTTCTGAAAGGTGTACACCTTTCAATAATGGAAAAAGGGATAATGTGCGTGTACGCAAATTCTATGCTGTTGAATGATTCATGACAAAACATGATGATGGGACACACACACACACGCTCTCCCCCTCTCTCAATATCATATTTGTATGACCACACAATATGTATTGCTGTACTGGGTGGAGTTCCAATCCATTTTTTGACGGTTAGATAATAAATGGTGGAGAGAGAGGGGGAGAGCTCACAATTATTGATACACTTGAGCCCCATCCAAATGCTAATAATTCGAATGTGTGTTGACTGCAGTCGTTGTGTGCAGTAGCTCCGAGCTAAAATGAAACAATGAACTAAATATTTGTGTTCTCCCAAATGTCAATTAGCACATTTTCAAGGCGGAAGGTACACAACGTAACAATATGAATGCACTGCATATTTGCATTTTGTGCAGGGGTAAAAGGTAAACTCAGAGTTTAACAAATTGAAAAAAAGAAGGGGGATTGATTGATCAGAGTTGGTTCAAAGCCACAAAATACCCTCATTGTAAACAGAACATTTTGTGTCTACATAAGAATACATAACAGACGCCAGTTTGCATCATGAAAAATGACTCAGAGTTGTTGGTCAGTCCACACACACACACACAATTGAGACAATCATTAAAAAAGTGTAAAATTTAAATTGGCAAGGCTTATCCAATGTGGAAACTCGTAAAGATCCTGTGTGTAGACTGTACAATCATCACCCCCAGCATCCAACAATCAGAAAATCAGAAAATCAAAACTCACAATCGACAAGAATTAGGGACTGGGGACTGAAGGGAGGGAGGGGGAAGGAAAGTATCACACAATCTAACAATGGAGTAAACAATACATTATTATAATGCGTGTGTGTTGATATGGATGAATGCGGGAATGAAACACACACACATGGTCAAGCAGTCCCTCCTTTTGCATACATACACACAATAATGATCCAAATTCGTATTCGCATGCTATCACGACTAAAGATTTGTATCAGGCAGAGTCAAAGAGTGAGATGTTTGAGCGAGCCGCGTATTATCCTAAATTAATTGTAATTATTCTGACGACTCGTACAGCCGACCAATCCAACGACGAAGGCGAGGAGTGGACGTGTTGAACGTGTATTAAATTTACAATTTTGTGCTCTTCGTATGTATATTAAACACAAATTATCATTTAGGACTAAAACGAACTGGCGCACGTCATTCCCTCCTCTCTTTTCATTGCATTTATTTGACAGTCTATCCACTACTCTTTTTTTGTATGTTTATTTCCCTACTTTTCCTCAACAGTTTGTTCAAATTGTATAACTACAAACGATCTATCGCGTGTGTTAGGTTGACCTACACTACCCTAACTACTATTTATTGTCCGCTCTGTAATTTATAAGTGCAGCCGTAGAACTACTAATGAAGTCATGGGGAAAAGATGTCGATTGATTCGTTCCAACCTTCCTCTCAAAATTATCATCCATACCTTGTAATTTGTTTTTACAAATATAGTCAAAAATTGGGGAAAATGGATTTTTAACAAAACTAACCTCCTTTTACTTTAAAACCGTTTTAATGTCAAAAGTTCATTCTTGGCAAGGCTGGAAGTAAAGAAAAAAATGACACTTTTTGTTCCTCCCGTCAATCAATGGTGAATGTTTTGAACAAACGGCGTGGAAGTCTGTCATAGGGAAATCGACATTGACAATCGACATGTTTGATTTTAAAATAGCGAAATACACACTCGCAATGAACAATGAGTCCTTCATGGACAACGGGAAATAAATTAACATTTTGTATTCTTGAAGTGGAAAAAAGACTAGCCTACAAATCTTGACTACAAATTAGCCTCAAGGGATGTAGAATTGAGAGAGAAAAGACACAAATTCCAATATTTTTCTACTTAAAATCACTTTGGAAGAATTATTTATAATTATTTCAGTATTACAGAGTCCTCCACTTGAATTATTATTAAATATTAGACTTTGGACTTTGGATTTATGATGGTTTTCCCTTGATAATTCTCGTATAATGCATTCACAAGGAATGAAAAAGGGATTGTTCCTTTTCCATGGGACGTTGGACGAAAGAGAATTGAATTTTGTAATTGAACTCTGGTTTCTTCCAATTAAAGTGGTAATTCAGATTAGCCTAGTCCCTGTTCCTCCTGTGCTGTGTTCTCCCCTCTACTTTTTAATTATGCTAATGAGGAGTAGAATACAAAAATTGAATATAAATGGACAAAAAATCGACGACGACCTTTCGTGTTTTGCTTGAGACACTAATTATTGTTATTGTTGTGTGTGCACTGCTGACGCCCTGGAGAGATTTTCCCAAAATTTCCGGGGTACACATTAGTCCAAAATCGTGACTATTTAGTTTTTAATCACCTCCTTCTCTTCATGGACACACACAGGGTCTATTTATATTATACAAAATCCCAAATCCGGTTGTCCATCAAATCAAAATTTTGGAAAATTCCAATTGATTTCATGTTTGATTTCCAAACTATTTATCAACCGACAACCTGTTTATCCCAAAGAAGTATTTGTTAATTAATCTTGACTTGATGGTGGGGATAATTCCAACCAAAAATTGTAAATGATGATGATGATAGGGATCTAATATATCAATATTTGTGTACACACACACTCTCTCTCTCTCTTGTCTCTCTGTTGTAATACAATTCTTTCTTACCCCAAAAAGGGCGTATATCATCTCTCATTTACAATATATTAATGTTTTATCACCTTGAAACTCTTTGTGTGTGTGTCCTATACGAATAGTGTAGTGGAATTCTCAATTTACTGTCCGAATCGATTAACATTACACACAGAAAAAAAGTTAATGAAGGGCGGATGCTGGAATAAATTCTTCAATTGAATATTGTATTTGTGGACAAATTGTACGTGACTCTCTCGACTAACATTCATTCATTTGTCTGACTGGAACAAAGTAAAAACAAAGAACAGAAAAAGGACAGAGAGTGCACTGAAAAAACTGATCAAAAAATTGAATTAGTCTAGAAAATGGAAGGGCGGGGGAGGGGGAAGTAGAATGATAAATCAAATCGCACACACACATTTTAAATTATGAATTCGTCAATCGCCCATTAAACAATGAAACGGCGTGTGTGTCTAGAGGGAGAGAGACACGAATAACCTGTTTGACATTATTTTTTAAATGACTTTACGTGTGTGGCTGTGGTTTGTGATGGTACACAGGTAGTAGTATTCAACAGTAAAATTGAAAGTGATGGGACGAAAGTTGAGAGAGATGAATAATTAACCATCATTCTTGAAAGAGAGAGAGAGAGAAGTTGGGAGAGACAATTCAAGAAAAAGATGAAAGAAGGGAAAAAATTGTCTCGAGACTTCAGCACATTACATGTAGAAGAAAAAATGAGTCAGTTAACCTTGATCAGGGAAGAAAAATCAATACTACAATCATTGACAGGAGCACACACACACAAATCGCTTTCTAATATAATGTGTATCGAAAATTAATAAGTACAAACTCTTTCTGAACCATTTTATTCCTCATGTGTCATGCCATACTGTTATCCGCAGCACCCAACCATTGTTAGTATTTAATGAACGTTTCATTTGGGATGTAGAGAGAGAGTGAGAGTGTGTGTGATTATTCAAGTGTAAAAAGTGTATAATTTTGGAGGGAGATATCTTTACATTACATCATGATCTGAAGCACAGATGCCCCTATAAAGACAATAAATACAATAATAAAAAAATCATTTAGGCTACCATCGTCATACTTTGCAATATAACTTTGACTCGTTAATGGACCAAGATTACATACATTATAGCACTCATTATTAATTGTCCCTACGTCCGACACCCGATCATCCAACAACTCCACATAATCATATGCACATAAGATCCAGACAAATCTACACACACACAACACGTGTGTACTTATGTATGTGTGATTAGTGAGTTGTGTAATATCAAAGGTCATTTTTATTTGGAGTTTATTTTGTTTGCAAAAATTGTTCAATGATAAAATGTTCTCGATCTGCATCTCGATGAAGCTGAAGGTTGCTCTAGATCCGGTCGTGATTCCTTCACTCTCGACTCTTTTTTATGAGATCAGTATTCAAACTGAGGAATGCCACTGGCCACACTGCCATTATGATGACCTGTCTGTCATCCACACACACAGTAGTGAGCACATTATATCCACCATAATGTATCAGGTGTAGCCTTTATCGGCACTCATTCATTTCTGTGTGTTTGTCTGTGTGTGGAGGATGCCAAGAAATCATTTTTGTGTGTGCCGAAACCTGTTCAGAGCCATGCACTTTGCACTAGAGAGTCAAAGAGAGTAAAACACGAGGAAATTGAACACACACACGCAATAAAGTCTTGACTGTTTCAACCCTATTTTCTGAGGAAAGTCGTCATAATTGCAATTGGAGAGAGGAAATATTGGTTTAATTTTTGTTCGAAAAAACTAACCAGTAATGAATTTTTTTGAATACGAAAGATGTGGATAATATTAGTTCCTCATTATTATTTTTCACATTTTCTTGTACACCGCTTGTGACTTATGAGTACGTGTGTGGCTTTGAATGTGGACCTATTATAAAATGATAGAAATAAATTAAACAAGTTATTCTTAACGAAGAGAGGGGTACACGCCCTTCTACACGTGTGTCTGCCCTGTTTGAGTCTGACACGATGATATAAGTAGATGAAGCTTTTACATTTTGACCTAAGACACTGGCCAGACATAATATCTCAAGTTGGGAGAAAAAAGATGGAGTAGGTAAGCCAGTTTGTTAATGTTTGGAAAGAGGTCTGTCATACTAGTTAAGAATAGCAATAAAATATTGAATGCTTTTTCGAATGTTGAGGAGGAAGAGGCGGTTAAGAGTGTGTGTTGTTTCCAATTAAAACGACAGCATGGATGAAAATGAATAAAAAATAGGCATAAGTTGCCTTGAATTGTCAGAAAAAGTGCAATTCTCTGCACAGTCGAGACATTAGGATTAGCGTGTGTGTGTGTGGATAATATAATGTAATTAGAATGGATTTTGAGAGGGAGCCGAGGTCTCAGATCATAATAATGATCTTTCTTTTTACACACTTACATTGTGTACTCTCTCAAGAGGGAAATAATAATAATATTCATTATGTATAAACTGAAGAGGGTTGATAATTAAGAATCACTTGTTGTTCACATTCAACGGTGGTCACAGATATAGTGTGGATTCCCAGTCAGACTGACAACATCAAATTAATTGGATATGCCATTCGAATATCGTAGAAACAATTCACAACAATAAAATGTCGTCCATTACAGCCTACACAGAATCAAATACCCTTCTATTCAGTAAGACCTTTTCATTGCAACACCGGCTTAAAGGACTGAAAGGACTTTGACACATAATTTATAATAATAGGAATTGTCATTCATTTAAAGTGTTATTCCTTATGAGAGGGATCAACAGATCATCAACTAAATGTGTTTGCGTGTGTAAGTTACTTATCTCATGGCTTCTTCCCCTCATTGACTCGGTCCAGCCCACATTCATTTACTCTAGTCTTTTTTGTCTTAAATAACAACACGTGTGAAATCTACACATATTGTAGTTTCAATCATATTCTTTTCAAATAAGGACCACACGATCTGCACGCGTGTCCCAATCCTCTTTCATCTTGACACTTTAATTTAAATAAGTTCTCATATAAATAATCATTTCTTTTCATGTCAATTCGATAATCAGAGAAGATGGTTTCGGGGGATTCTGAATTGAGGAATTATTCATACAAATTCTCTCTCTCTCCTCTCGGATTGTATAATAATTTCCATGGTTCATTTGGCTCAACTTGATTGTTCAAGCCGCATAAAAGTTTTCAAATAAATTTCTTTGGGATTTATTTCAAGCTGAAAGAAATATTCAAGCTCTATCAAATCCGGTGTTACACCATGAAAAAAAGTGTACGAAATTTTTTTGTGCATTGTTGATAACATCACATTCGTTTGTATTATTAGATCGACTAGGCAAAAGGGAATAAAGAGAGAGAGAGAGCATGAAAAATCACATCGTCAAAATCAATTTTTTGCCCAACTGATCCATATTACACTTATGCATTACGTGACTGACAGATCACCCACGATTCCTCTCACTCAGATGACTGTGTCCGGATTACATGCACGAAATGTTCGAGTTGACATTGATGAGTGATGATCAGTGGACCAATATTATACAATGATGAATCTTTTCGAGTTAACCAACAGAGAGGAAAGAAATAATCAATCACACACGACTCTCGAGTCATCCACCACAAATCGAGATGATGGCTTACCCAAATTCAGTCTTTGACTTGTCCTTAGTTTTGTCGTCATCTTGGGCACAATTAGTAGGCTAGTGTGGTCCATAGCCTCTTTCAATTGTATTATTCTATTATTCTGAAGGGTCACTCACAAAATCCCCCTGTTAAATTCTGTCACTACTGTTCAATGTTAACTTGAATCAAAATTTCAAAATGTTAATTTCTCGTGGCATGGTCCTTTGCCGTCCATCAGAAGAACAACAAGTAAAGAGTAAAGTTTTTCGGTTACTCTCACATGACGTCACTCAGTTCTTCAATCCGATGAATTTGAACACTCGAGTCAATTAATAGTGATAATAATAATAATTTACGCAATATCCGTTAAACTTTGAGTTTCACACTCCTTGACTTCTTCTGTCGAAATTGAACTGGGCTGCACTGTACTTTGATCACTTTGGGTTTAATAGTTGTTGTTAATGTGTCTTGGAAGTGCGTATCAATGTGTATGATACTGATTGTAATTAAAATGAAGAAACTGTGAACGGAACGTATTTTTTCACTGTGTTTGTCTGTACTTCTGTTCAAAATTTTTAATTTGAGGGGGAAAATGGATGTAGACGAAAATGGTAATGACTGTGTAAGAGTTCGTTCATCTGAACTTTATTATTAAAGTATGACTGCAATTTTTGTCCTCTTTTTCCCCCACTGTTTGCAGTCTAGGGTGAGTGGTAAGAGTTCAAGTTGTGGAGTTCAGACTTGAATTTTTTTGAGGGATGTTGGCCGAGGGAGGATGGACTTGGTATGAAGTAAGGCGAATCCAAAAAAACTGTTTGGTTGTGTTCAGTTACAGTCAGGTGGTTGGGGAAAAAACTCATTCATGAAATTTGGATAGAGTGCAGTGGATGGGATGCCAAATAGGATGATTCCCTAGTCATTTAATTCACCAGATAAATGGGCTATGCTCAGTCATTGTGACGATGAATGTGTGTGTCTGTGTTTTTAGGAACCCCCTCTTCTTCCCAAACAACAAGGAAAGAAGATCACGTCCTCATGGAATGAAACAGAGGAGACTTCACTTCTTTGACATGGAGCTTACAACACCATGGCCACCTTACTGACTTACTCTCCTCCACAATCCGTCATCTACGATGGATGGGAAACAAAAATCCTCAACCGGAATTTTTCTGTGTGGGATTCTCAATTTTTTCTTTCTTCTTCTTCCAAAGATTCACTTTACTTGCATGTCGTCAACGAACCCCACACGAACACACACAACCTGTGAGGTGAGTCACTAGACACCACAAGTCATGACATTCACTAACTTTTCGACAGAGACGACAAATTGCCCAATTTCTCGGACAAACACTCAGAAATAAAGTATTATTTAACAACTTTTATGATGACAATTCTTGGTTGGACTTTCTTTCCAACACAGAGATGACAGTCCACCTCCTCTTTGAGTAATGCACACTCACAAGACAACGGCAACAAAGAAATGATCAACTCTCGTCCTCCAAGGATTGTCTTGGAATGGTAGCTCAACTCAAGTTTTCATTTTCTGCAATCCCTCGCCCTCCCCCCCACACAAACACACAATTTAAGGTACAGAGGTACATTGACTGACTCCATACATAATATCCCTCAGACTTTTCCCATTTTCTTTTGCCAACTATCACTACAGCTAGCTCCTCTGCTGTGTGGAGGAAATTTCTGCAAATGGACGTACCTCTTTGTGTTAATGGAGTATGTGAGTGGAAATACGGAGTGCGTAGAACACAATGGAATGTAAGGAGGGAGAGCATTCCGGGGGAAGGACTAGAGCATGGGAATAGGAAGCTACACGCCAGAGCCCAACTTCATGTCTGCTTGTATTTATTATGTACATTTACATTCCCTGTATGCGTCCCATCTTAAAATCTGTGTACACGGATTCCATTGTTGCAAAAACAGAGAAGAAATTCCCTTAATGTTGCTTCATGTATACTTTTTCCATATAAATTATAATGTGTACACATTATTACTATTACTAAGCTGCCATTTAAGCTTCCTTTTTTCTGAATTCTGCTCAATTACATTCAGACCAATGAAGACAACAACAAAAAGGACAAGAGAAAAAATAGAAGGGACCATCTTCATTCAAGAAACACACACAGAGTATGTACATCCAGTGTAATAATGTAGAAGACAGTTTTTACTTTGTGAAGATCCTATAAGGATAAGCGGCTTGTCAGTCCCTCTCTCTCTCTCTATTTGTGTGTTTGCTATCTTAATTGCCATTATCATAATCAGAAAAAAGAGTAACATGTCAGTCAACAGAGTGTAATTGCCAAGAAAATTGTGTGGAAGTGGAAGGAGAGGAATGAGATGGGGAAAAAGCCTTGGTGAAGGTTTTGACAGACAACTATCAAAATTATTTTAATTGTCCACTGATCAAGGGAAGGGTCAGTTTATACATTTCATTGAAAAATCTTTAACCAATTTTTTAAGAAAAGTTGAAACGGAGATAATTTGTCCAGTGATTGCATCCATTGAGCTCCAGAGATCACAATGGAAAACATTCACTTTCATTAAAAAGTAGTTAAACTTCGACGCCGCTCATGAGTTCATGAAGTCTGAGTAACTCAAATTCTCAAATCAGTTTTGCTTACAAAGGTGAACGGCGTCAAAGTACTGTAATGAAAGTGAAAGTAATCCATTTTAACTTTTGGAGGACCAAGAATCTGATCACTGGACAAATAGATTAATGAAATGTCGTGAAAGTTTTTTTTGAAAATTTTCAGCCACATTAAACTGAAGAAATGTTTTGTGTTCCATCTCTTTTCTGAATTTTGTTAATTTTTGTGAATCAAATATTATTAAATAGTGAAGGCAACTAATTACTACCACAGTATTTAAAATGTTGTGATAACTCGATACAAAATGGTACATGTAATAATTTGTGATTAAACAGTATCGAATTGACACAATGATTCAGTTGAGTGGAAAAAGGTTATGAGATAGGACATTTTGAGTTGCTCCATCCCGTCGTCATCCGCTGAGTTCAATTAATTTACTGCCATATAAAGGAGTCCTTTACTAAGAAAGGTAAAGAGCTCCTGAGTTACTTCACAAAAGCTTGACACACTCATCACATGGGTTCGTCAGTCTTGACAGGGAGAACAATTAGGGATGTAACACCTCCTCTCGACTCGACTTTTGTCAAAAGTCTCTGACGAGAGAGGAATAAAAAAACAAAATCTGAAATAATGTCATTCATCCCAGATCCATGTGAAGAGGGCTTTATTAAAATGGAGGAGAGGGGGAAAGTGAGAGTGGATCATACAGTTTGTAGGAGTATTATGAAGGGCCGAGAGAAACTGAGAGTCAGATGAAGATGACGGAGGGAAGGATGATAAAAAATGATATTAGTAATAATATGTACGTACTTTTTGTCATAATTGTTCACTTGCATGTGCACACTCTTTAGAATGTACTTGCGAATTGTGTGTGTGTTTTTACTTTTTCATAACATTCTACACGTTTTTCTAATCTAGTACACACAAACACACACACACTTGGCCACTTCTGTTGTGTGTGTGTGCTGGGGTTTAGTACTCATTTCTTGTTTTACCTTGTGAACATCCTGGGATGATGGGCTGATGATGACTTGTTTTCTTCGAGTTGGTGGAAGGAAGAGTTTTTCATCCCATCTGATATGATTATCCTCATCTTGATAAATGTGAGACTCTGGTCATGTGACGACTGTCTCAAGTCTGCACTACAACACAAAAAAATTACTACTCATTTTTTCACGTAAAGAAAAAATGGAGGGAGGCAAAACTTTACTTTTTTCAGTAGACTTGTCAGAGTCGACACGAGAATCTCAAGTTTTCTTCACATGTTTCCACAAAAGGTTTATCAATTCAAACTCTTGTTTTCACCATTTAGGAAAACATTGCCTTGCAGTATTTTTTTCAGTTGTTAGTTGAGCTGACCAGTAGCCACGCGACCAAGGGAAGGAAGCATCCTACTATTTATCTATTTACAAGATGGAGAATATTGAAAGATTTTCCTACTGGTGGTCAAACTTTGATGATGAAAGGTACGCCCGTACACAATTTGATGTTGTGAATTTGCATAGGAATTACAAATTAAGAAATAGCCCTCCTCGTCCATTATACAATGAGAGATTGTAGGGCAGGAGAAAAGTTTTATCAATGATCCAAAAGATGCCTAAGAATAACGATATGTCAAGGTTAGCCTTTGCTCCCCCCATTAAAAATGAAAGTGGGTGTAGAACTAAATGAAAATTAAAAAAATGTACAAGACAAAATGCTTAGGCTTTGAAATTTTCCATCTTCTCTCTCAAGTTCAGAGTGATTAGTCTGAGATGTTATCAGTCTTGTTGATCCATTACTGAGTAACTGCCCATCGTAAATGTTGCGAATATTGTTCAAAGAGATGATCACTTTGCAAAAAGTGTGTTGGAAAACAAAACTAATAATTTTCTACATTGATGATCTTCATCACGTGTGTATGCATTCAGTTACTTAAAAAACTTGTCTTTGGTCATTTTTTCCTCTGTCGTTTTCTCCTCTCATCTTTCAAAGTTTTTTTCTTCGCTGTAATATTTCATTCTTTTCCTTTTGGACAAATAAAAAGATTTTTGAACATTCCAGGCTAATCAAAAAATGTTTAATTTTATGAGAATGTGGAACCAGATCAGGTTGAGTTATCGAAATTAAATTGGACGAAACTTGTTTGTCTTTTATTATTGGTAGAAATATGGAAATTATTAGATTTTGAAGATGAGAAAATCCTTGGAATAACATTATACATAAATATTTTTGATGGATTCATTTTTATGGGAAAATTCGTGTCATGAGGAATGGATGCACACCATGGACCTAGTCTTCAATAATGATCATCATCATGGGAATCTTCAATGTCCAATCGAAATCCAGGAAGAGAGCATTATTTTTCTCTCTCATCTGTCTCTAGAGCAAAACTTTCTAGCTAGATGTGCCAACGTTTTTAAAAACGGCATGGAAGTCTGACATTTAAATAGGAAAATTGACGCAGAAATGTTTGACTTCGACGCCGCTCACGTCGTTTCGCTGTTTGATTTGTAGTAGATTTCAACAACCACTGAAAAATACAAACAAGTGACGTTCAAGTCAAGCATTTTTCTCCAGGATTTATTTTCTCATCGTTTGACCTCTGTGGGTCAAAGGGAGCAATCATCAGTAAAGAGGTCCCATTGAAGGTTGGTCACTTCCTTAAAAGAGACCTAAGCTTGCATTCCAATCAGCTTTGCTTCTAAGAATGTCGTTTACAATGTACAGTTTGAAAGAATATGAATTTTCCAGTCCCTTAATCCTATGTGTTTGCATAGGTTTAATTTGAGAAGGGCTGACTACACAATTGAGTCATTTGTCCATCGTTGGTATTACGTTAAATAAATACGTAACATTATAATTTCCACATTTTAAAATGGTATGGAAAATGTCATGAAATAATAATAATGACAATTTGCTTAACACAACTTGATTTACCAGACTGATAAGCAAAATTCGTTCGTTGAATCGTTGCACCACAAGGGAACAGAAGGGAATAGAAAAGAACAATAATATGGAGTGATATTAAAATAATAATAATAGCAAAAAAGTGTCATAAAAAGGAAAAACAATTGGTCATTCCTCATATCAGATTTCAACTTAACACTTTGTAAAATTCAGATTCAATCTAGAGAAACTTGTCAAAACGGAAGAAAATGGGAAACACACTCGACAGTAAAACTCACAGGACTTGGGATAAGACTGCAAAAGAAAAGACAGCAATTCTCAAGTGAACAATATCACTGAAAACAACTACTGAAGAGGACATAAAGTAACACAAAAACATTGTTTCACACTCTCCCAGAGTCCTCTGACATTAAGAACTACACCACTTACTTATGTAAGTAGAAAAAATACACAAAAAAACTTTCCTCCAGGACTTGAGTCTCTTGTGACCAATTGTAACGTTTAGAAAAGAACAAGAGACACCCATACGCACATGTCATAATAGCATCGAGACGAACGCCTTCAAATCTTTTTTGAAAAAAACATTTTCATTACCTACAGAGTAAGTACGAACTATGTTGATGTGTGCTTATGTAGTACTAGTAATGACACTCACAGCAACAATGCTGTACATCGTATAAAATAGAGCATGAAATTTCCCTTGAAGCTTTCAGTCCTTGTTGTTGCTGTTTTTATCTCCTCCTCCACTCACCTTTTATCAGTCAACTGTACAAAGGGCATGAACTGCACCACACAATTGTACACTAATGTAATATTGTATACCTCTGCACATGAGATTGTATGTATTAAAAAGCGAAAACAAGTACAATAGGAGTAGCACATTATACCGTTAATTAAATAATACAAAAATAACTTTGTCTACATACAAAGAACGTCCTTCCGAGAAGAGATCCCTCCTCCTCAAATCCAAACAGAATCAAATCTGAATGAATGCACATTATCTCGAGATCGAGAGACACAACGAAAGTTGTTTCTGTACTGTACATACATGATCCATTATTAATCAATGTAACCTTATGTGTGATTCAATTTCATACTGATTAAAGTTGCAATGCAGACAAACGGCGTTGTTTTAAAATATGCCAAAACTCGTGTTCAGTGATCAGTATCAAGTTTTATGACCTTTCCCGATGCGTTACACACTTTCCTTACTTTTTTCGGCACTGCATACATCAAAGGGGCTGAGTTGTACCCACAAACATTTTATAATATGCAGACCTGTTGTATTTAATTTACACTCACTCACAATTACAGCACAGCACAACAAATGTTCCACCTTACTTTATTAGATTTGGCCACAAAAGAATTCCCTCGCTCCCCAAAAATAACCTGACTTCCGCTTGCCCCATTTTCTCATGTTCACTGGTTTAATTTGGATTTAGTATCCAAGATCAGTAAAAATTCTTTGTTGTTTGTCATCATTATTCTTTTTGTGGGCGGGTTGACAGAGACGACAAATTGGTGTTCGTTAAAGGGGGGAAGAGAACAAATTGCAAGTTATGACTTTTTACTTCCCAGACAGATCCTCACAAAGACTCTCACACACTAATTAGATTTGTGGAAAATGTAAAGAAAAACAAAGTAAAACACCAAAAAAGGATTGCCTTGGCTCGGGCCAGAGCCACGTAACAAAAGTAGAATGTGGATTTATTTTGAGTGGTGTGTACTACATCACATGAATAATAATATAGGGGGGAAATGAGATAATTACAAATTAGATAAATTACAAAAAATCGTAATTGGGAATTACTAGAACAGAGGAATCACCAACTTGTACTTAGTTTACTTACTCTTCTATGAATGTTTGGAGTTTGTGTGGGGTAAAATATAGTGGTATGAAATGTAGGAAGGGAATACGACCATGATTCTAATCACCATTTAAACAAAAATAAATATGGTTGTCAAGAAAAACGTTTTGAATAATGGAGAATTGAGCATCCACACAGGTAGAAAATAAGATGTATTTAAACTGTGTGTGTGTCAAGTTAGGATGCAAGGCGTAATTAAAATATATTTTAAAGGTTCAGTGCTTCTTGTGTGGGACACACTCGAGACAAACCAATATGAAAATGAAGAATACTATTGTGCTGTACAGTTGACAACATTCGCGTAATGATTCAACTCTGTTTTTATTAATTACATTTTGGATTGAGTCAATTCAAGTAATGGTCGTCAGTTGGTCATGTAATTTCTCTACTGGATATTTCTACATGTTTGACTGTTATCTTGTTCTCCCCCCTTCAAAAGTAATTAAAAGCAGTATAAAATAAATGTAGAGTGTTGACTGTCTCTCTTTACAAATTTCTTGACAGTGCTAAACTCCTCTCGTCAATTGACGCTTCCTTATTTTATACGATTTATTTACGTCATCTTGAACTAGAATATATTTCAAGAAATGTCATTAAAGTGTAGCATATGCCATTGCAATATTCATTAAAATCGAGGCTTGGTCAAAGGTTTTTGACTCATTGTCAGGAAAGAAGAGGGTTTCAATAAAAGTTGTTTTCATTATTCACACACATTCTGTTCTTTCGTTAAACTACTTGTAAAATACGCAAAGGAAAGCAAAAAAATGACTTTAACCTTTAAGCTCCGTCACAGACACACACACAACTCGCACTCAAGAGAGAGAAAGAGAGAAAATGAAACGGATAATTTGACAGCGCATTTGTTGAGTTAATTGCAAACGATTTTAATTAAATTATGATTCAAATTAGAGATTCCTCATTCACTTAAATGGATTGAAGTACATTCCCACTTGATCCTCATGACAAGGACATGGAGGGATAGAAAGAGAGAGAGAAATCATGTAATCTGTATTAAATTGTTACTCACAATGACTGTGACACAATGCATTTCATAATAATGTTTACAATCTATCAACTGTAACTGTCACATTATGTAGGATTATAAAGGAGAGGGATAATGTGAGAGAAAGTGTTTTCATCTGAGGATCTTTTGAACACAAATAATTATTTATTTACCTTGCTCATGTTCATTCACATTTGCAAGGGAAGGAGTAATGTAAAAGTTGAGGAGTTTTTGTGAGTCTCAAGAACATTTTTGTTTGTTCCTTTTCTTTGTAAGGTAGCCTCCACCCCGGTTTTATGATCAAGAGTAACCTTCTCATTGTCCACAATCTTCATCTGGATGATAAATTTTCAAATTGTAATTTCTTC
>WJFB01000813.1:0-46191 GCA_009870185.1 Pygmarrhopalites habei | reverse complement strand
AGAGAGAGAGAGAGAGAGATAACTTCCGTTTCTGGAGGATGCTGGTTTGAGATACATGTCCTAATTACGTATTCAATTACAGAGACTAGTATGTAATATACATTGACAATTTTCATGGGATTGACGTAAAGGAGTAGTAAAGATAAATTTTACCATTAACATTTGACATGAATTTATTTGAATACGACAGGGAGAGAAATGCTTTCATACACATCAAATGTACCATAAGTACATTTGATACATTCTCAATGTATTGTATTTAATGTAAAAATTTCTACTCATTAATTTCCATCCTTCGAGAACAGAGTACATGGAAAATTTTAAACATAGTAGTGGTATGTCTTATCTCTTCCTCCATGATTGAAGGAAAAGTGTAAGCTAATTAGTGAACGAACTACTGTATCACCAACTACTGCACAGAAGGTGTGTGTGTTGGTTAATCTGAATAATTCTAATTGTAAATAACTAACAACTTTATTGTGTGACAGAATCTACTTGGAAGAAATATTTTTACAAACGGCGTTCCCACTTAGTACATTCAGTAATTACTTTTCAGTTTAACTTCATTTTTTTAAAATAAAATTCTTTTTGAATAACATTACACATTCAAATTCATATTACCTGGCAATTGCGGCTTTAACAATTTTTCAATGAAACCCGTTTTAATAGTTCAGCAGTAGGAAAAAACACTAATTTCTAGTCACTGCGTAGGATGATTCTAAAATAAATATTATTGTTTTTCTTACACAGTCGCCAGCTTGTCGGAAAGAAAAACGAATTTCACATTTAGTTTTTGACTAGGGAAAAAGTTGAAAGAGACTAGTCGAGTTTTAATAATGTCCATCATTCTACAATAATTACTGTAAGGTTCAAAAGGTAATTAATTCCTCCTCCCAACTCATTATTGTTCTCAACCAAATGTGTGATTGTCCACAGTCACATAATATATGGAGCCAACTTACTACATGCATATTTAGTAAATATTACATACGGGTATGTCATACAATTATTTATTGTTGAGAATATCGTAACAACAATTCATTGTTGGATCCATTTTTTCAACCAGACTCCACAATAATAAACCAAGTTCAATGAGTCATAAAAAGACGACACACAATTACATGTTTTTCGGTTTTTAGTCATTCAATCCTTTGGCAATAGCTTCTTTTGATTAGTTAATTTAGTGATCACTCACTAACCCCGATTCAGTGTCATTGATTATCATTACACGTACAAAATGCCATCATTTTTTACACTGAAATGAACAAAGTGTAAATCTAAAAAACTACTCCTGCCAACTTTAGACACAATACTTTAACTATCATGATGCAAGGATTTAACCATATTTAAGAAATACTGCTGGAATTAGCAGTTTCAAACAAAGTAATTAAAAGTGTTTTTTTCAGTGACATTCTTACACACTGACATTATTCTTTGTGCTCATAATTTTGACCATGGCCTACTACACTTTTAAAAAGTTGTGACATTTATTATTATTTTTTCCACCAATTTTCCAAATAATTGTGATTCACAAATCCATTTTAGCTTGTATTTTTCAGGGACAATGTTTTGTCACATTTGTTTTCTCTTTGCACTCCAAGTCTTAGAATCTAAGCAAGATGAAATACGCTTTGTAGAATCAGGATTGTAGAAGTAATACTTTAAAAAGAAATTAAAGGTCATTCATCGTGTCATCATCGTTATCTTAATTAATCCAATTGCTAAATACAAACACACACAGTTCACAATATTAATGAAGTTTCAAGTCAAAATGACTTTATAGTGTGAAAGGTTAAGAATTAAATCACAGAATTTTGACATCTTCTGTGGTTTTCAGTGATGAAACACTTACTCATAATGTATCCAGTTGAGTGTAAGAAATATTATCGAAGCTGAACGAGACATCATCATCCATTTTTATAAACGAATTGAAGTAGACAGACGTCATCCAACGTCATTAAATTATTTTACCACATTTCTGGAAACGAGTTCTTTGTCATCACTTCCGATGACAAGGAACATTTTGTGTGTCAAAAATTAACCCATACAAACACACACAAATATTGCTCAGCTGTATCATTGATAAATCAATACATCCTTTCAAGACGGACTATCAAAGTAGTTGACTCCTGAGACATGTCAGTCAAATACAAACATATATAAATTTATCATATGACTGACCGACAACATGACTCATCATCATATCATAATCTGAGATCAAAAATAGAGTCTTCCTTGTGTGTCAGAAGAGAAAAAAAATTCCGTCTTCAAATCTATTTTCTCCTCTTCCTCATTATCCCTCCAGTATGTAGTCTAAAAGACCTAAGTTAAATGTGACTGTTGCGTAAAGTATAATCACACTAATAAAATTCTCATTGGTTAAATTTAACTTGACAACTCTCATACATTACATCTTCCATTCGGGAGTATTTATCTCAAATGAACTGTCTTTAAATGTTGTTACTTTATTAGAGTATGGTGACTCTTGATCACAAACTCGTAGACTAAAAGGCAGGAATATGTCATATGTCACATCAACAGAAAACAATCCAAATCTATCCAAGCATTTAGAAATATTTGTATAAAATAAATTCAAAATATTTTTTAACCTGCATTTAATCCTCCTGAACATTTACTTGTCCACTATAGTGGAAATTCCACTAGAAAGTTGATTTTGAAATAATAAAATTGATTTTTGACTGCTCAATCATTTGCGTCTTCTAGTTTTGACGGGTTTGAAATGTAAAAATAGTTTAATTAAATCACATTTCACATTCCTCCATTGTTGTGATTTCTTACACAATCCCACAAATGAATAGACTTTTCACTTTCGGATTACGAACTGTAGAGCACTAAAAAGCACAGCCAGTGATCTTATTCAACAAAGGAATTACAAACAATAATAAAAAAATAAGGCACGACTGAGAAAATACTCTCTATTTTTCAAGAGTCTCATGTCTGTCTGTGTGGGACATTGCTGACGTCAGGTCACAGGTTTTTTTTCCATTGGAATGCAAAGAAGGATTAATTGAGGACTAAATAGAAACAAACAACAACAAGAGGATTGACTGTGAGTAAACAAAAAAAATAGGAATGTACAAAGTCCCATTATTATTGGATCTCCTTTCACACACACCACAACACATTGTTACGTTTGTAATCATCAGTGACAATCAGTGACTGGAAAATTAGATATTTCGACACTAATTTCCCCCATTAACTCTTGTCAGAGTTGGAGACAAGGTAATTAAAATTTAAGTAGTTTAGGAAGATTTCCTACTTTTCCATGTGCTACCCAAACGACTCGTTTCCACCATGTGCATTTTTTTCAGTTATTTTTTTTTACATAAATATGATTAAATCCACTCCTAGTAAACTTGTCATTCAAATACTGAAAGTGTTTTGAATAAAATGTGATAAAGTATTTCGTATCTACAGAGATAAACACATTTAATCGATTTATAAGTATATTGGTTGACAGTTCATTCATTCATCATGAAGTCAGGCTGCATTTCTCATTTGAATAAATTTGAATTTCAACTGAGGAAAACAATATGAAAGAAGGATTCAAAAAAGGATGATTATATACCGTAAAGCTTCAAAATATAACCTGCCTTCAATTGAAGCCGGTGCAGCATTTAGCTCGTCTGCATTACATTAGCGTACACAGGCTAAAAAGATATTTTTCGCGTTTTAGCCCGGGCTATATTTTGAAGCTTTACGGTAACCATTAAGTTGGTTAATCATTTATGTACTTTACAGTAACAATAAATAAATAATCTCGTTCTAAAGCCACGTTCCTCACAAAACAAGGCAATAGACAATATTCGGAAAAGCGTCGTCATTAAAACTGTCATTAAAATAATTACATTCGACAATAAATTCTAAATTTGGAATATTTTCCTCAAATCAAGTCACATTTTACACTGTGTAGTTCCTTTCCTGTGACTACAAAGCCATGAAATGTTGACCTTGTTGACGTGTGTGAGAGAAAAATCAAAATTTTTGACACCACCTCCCACTCGTCTCCTTCTCTCCCTCCCCAAAATGACTTTAAATAGTTCGGATTAGACGTCAACGGGGAGGACGTACGTGGGCGAATGGATCTGATGGATAATCACACACACATACACACACTTTCTCTCTCTTTGTCCTTAATGTACATAATAATAATTATCAATTATGTCGGGTAATTTCAGGGAATATGATCAATGACAGACGGATTAGAGTGGGGAAAGAGAGAAGGTGGTGATCACAATTAGTGATTAGAAAACAAGTAGAATTCACACACATACACACACGTAACGCGGTCAATAATTAGTATTCGATGGGTTGTCTCTATCCACGTAATTCCCGAACCACCACACATCATCCACTCGTGTCATAACATAACCCATGGTCCATAACCAAATTGGGTTTGTGTCGTCCATACACAACACACACTCTCTCCGCTCTCTCTCTCTCTTTCACTCTCTCATGACACAAAAGAAAATGAGGACACGGACATGGCGTCACAAAGATCAGCCAGGCAGAGAAATAGAGAATTAAGTCTTGTGATGATCATGATGAACAGAGTCGAATGTAATGTAATAGTATAATTGACATGAAAAAGGATCATCTCATGTTGTGTGTGTGTACATCTATGAATTGAAAAGGACGAAATCTTCCTCCTCCTCCTTCATCAAGACCTCTCTGCACATCCCAAAACTGAACTCAAATGTGTGTGTGTGTGATCAATTGTGTAAAGTTACATTCTTTAAAAGTCGGGATGACGTATTCGGATTCTACTGTCTCCTCCTCCTCCTCACCCTCATGATGTGAGAGTGGTGTGTGTGTGTGTGACGGACAAAGGAGAAGATGTTTTGTCCAGAAGTTTCACACTTCCATGAAGAAGATGCATACATATATAGCACCATGGTAGGGTCACCTCAAGTTACCCGGATCCCACCCCACCACACACACACACTCTCTTCCCTTGTCATTACGAAAAGACTGCGCACCCTTTCTAACCCCAATCATCATCAACCATCAAAGATGAGAGAGAGAGAGAAGCTTAATTAAAGTGAATCCGCATCAGGCTCATTATTATATAAGGAGAATTGAATTCCTCCTTCGTCCCTGTCCGCCATCTGATCCTCAGCAGCTCAACATCACAAAACTGCTGCTCCCATTTCTTCCTTCAAAAAAAGAAGAGAATTTCGGAGAGTTGAACACTGGTTAATTCTTTTTGAGAGGAGTAAAAAGAAGGAAGACATCGTCCATTTCAATTTCTCTGCCAGTTTACACCACACACACACACTCGACACAACACAACAATTGTACTCAGTGTGTGTATAGGAGCAAATTTTAGAAAATTTTGGAATTTTAAGCACAGAGTGACTGTAATCAGTTAATGGCAATTTCCACACTGCTTTCTTCGTCTAGTCTACTCTTCACCGCTATTTTCTCTCAATCGTAAGTCTCGTCCTATTTTCTATCAATTTTTTAAACAGCTTTTGTTTTCATTTTAACTATTTTACGGGGTGAAAGTGGTGAAAGTACTCTTGTGTGCGAAATTTCTTTCCTATATTGTATAAACCGTTTATTTTTTCTAATGGGAATAGAAACGGGATTAAAGAATTTTTTGAGAAATTTTTAACCTAAAACTGAGGTTTTGACATGGAAGCATCACATAAAATTACCCTTCTGAGTTTTCATTAAAGCCTTTGATAGAGGATTAAGGGTTTCAGCAATTAGGTAATTGGAATTATGCAAACATTTTGAAATGAAACTGTTAAAAATTTCCAAGCGTCTTGGCTAACGTTTCTCCTTAGCCAACAAAGGCAAGGATGACGTTCAAACCTTGAACGCCATCCTCACGTGAGAGTCACAAATGGAAAAGAGCAACTCTTCAGTTTTCATTTAGATGGCTTCAGTTAAACTGATTGCTATGCGAAAGCTATCATTTTTCAGTGAAACGTTTCCCATTATTTAAGCATTATGTTGAATTGTTCATTTTAATTTTTGTCAATGAAAACTTGTCATAACTTGTGTTTTCTTTGTATGGTTAGTACTGGAAATCTAGTATATTTAATTGTGTTGGTCCCAATTATTGTATTTGGCAGCATTTTTTGCAAAGCCACCTCAAAAGCACGTTAATAATAATCCCCCGAGTCCATGTGTGTGTCAATGTCCTCCATTAACTAATTATAAGCCAACCACATTAAGTCACATGCGTGTGGACGCAATAACTTGAATATTTGTAAAATTAAAAAAAATTCATTGTCCTTCCTCTCGTCTAATTTTACATAAATTTAAAATTAGTAAATTTTGCTATTTATGATAATCATAATTTATGATTATACCTTAATGACGGACATTTGCAAGGCACATTATTCCTCTGTTGTGTTCTCACCCCAATGCGTAGAGTTACTTAATATTGAATTCTCTATTAATTGAAGATTGTATTGTTCTTTAACTCGAAAAAAGATTCCCTATTGAATTACACAAATTAATAATTACATATGCCAAAAATTTGACAAATTCCCTTTTGCAACATACAATATGTGACGACTTGTTTTTCAAAACCTCGGATTTATGATACGATCATTTGAAGAAAATCGTAAGAGGGGAAAAACAATGGAGTAAAAAACGCATCATATATACTCAAAATGAGGATGAATGATGTTTTTCATTGTGGAATTTCCAAAGATCTGAATGTAGTACACAAACAGCTGTTCAATTGTGTATTCACTCACTTTTGTTATTATTATTTGGGTGTCGGTCAAGCATGTACTTGGCGTAGTATGTTTTTTTTTTAAATTTACACTGTCTCCTCTTTATCAAATTGACATTTTCTCCCCTCAAATTCTTTTCTCTCCTACATTTTTTTGCACTGTAATGAATCGTGCATCTTCATTATTTTATATATTTGCAATGTAATTGCTGAAGCATGTCGAGTCGGTTTTTTGTGCGAGTTGATCATAAAGATGACTACTTTTAAATCACGTTGTATATCTATGCTCCCTGTATATTGTCCCACACACACACACAAACAGAAAACTTGAGAGAATGCAGTATAAATATGCCATACTGAAATGAAAAGTAACTACGATGTGCAGTTAATTTAACTGCTGACGCGACGCTTCCTCCTCCTTCCCTTCTTACATTAAAATTCATAAAAGCATTTATTTCTTCATTTTTAATAGTTCCATCGCATCCCTCTCTCAATCCTACCCTATCCTATCCACACACACGTATGATTTTTATTATGGCCTCAAAACATAAGAAAATTACTGACAATGCAAAACTTTGGAAATTTGCAAAAGCACACACACACACTCACAAAAGAATTTCACTTGCAATCCCCCAATTCCTGTCATAATAATACATGCACACAACTGTTCGTTGGGTATTATCTCATCATTTTTACATTACGAGGGAATGTCCCTTTTCTCTGCCTGAGACGATAGGATGATGATCTAGAGATCTGTAATCCGAGTTTCTCATTACTATCTTAGTCTTATGTAATCTGGTGACAACAAAATAACGACTTTTCCCTATATCATGTAATACTTAATTTTAGACACGTTCTCTCCTGTGTAGTCCTGGCATATCCTCACAAGAAACACATGAAAGTAGATTGACCAATAACGACGGAATGGACAGGCAAAAACTTCCAAAAAAGAAAATTGTACACCTGTCGTCGTCGTCTTTATGCCCTGAGTAAAGTGTCGCTTGAAGCTTCAATCGGATGTTAACTACAATTGTATCCTTTACTTCTTGATCAAGTCTCTCATTCTGTGTTGGACTGTGTGTCATCGAGAAGCTTGATAAGAAATCTTTGGAAGGGATTGATTGATCGATTTTTACGCCATGTTTTTATAGTCCTCCATAATAATAAGAGAGAAGATCATAATGTATCAATGCAATGCAATCCACATTTTTTTGTGTCTACTCTTGACTCCATCTCGTGTCTCCAAAGTTTCATTTTCAATGCTCTGTCAACTGTGTTTACTTTAACACTGTAATTGAGAGAGAGAGATGCAATCTGATGACTCAGCCCAGCTCACAATCAGTGGACGACAGACGGATAGACGAGGATCCTTGTCATTGTCGCTTTATTGCTGATGCATTGTGTTGATAAAAGCGTGGCGAATGATGACATTTTGGAATTTAAATATATATTGTATACACATCGTCCACAGGACACACTACACTTCTTTTTAAACGAGTATAGATCCAAAAGAATGAGAGAGAGACTGCCTGACTGCCCTATCTCCATCCTTTTTATGATTGTTTGTTGGTAATATTACTTTTGACTATTATTTTAATGGCCAGACTGGTCTCTTGACAATAGTTGAGTGGAGACAACACAGGCAGAATAGAGAGAAAGAGATGGGCTGTACAGTACTGTAACTGTGCTTCACAATTTGAAATCTATAAAAGTCATGGTTATAGCAGCGGCATGTCATAAAAAATTATCCCAAGATACATATTGAAAGGAGGAGGGGAAGAAGAAAGTATCGAGAGTCTTCAATCTAATTTGGGCTCAGTGACAACAACAATTGGCAGGTGTAGCGAATCATTGTGACAAGCTCCTTATAGTCAGGATATTCCTGTGCACATTTCAGCAAATACAGGCACAAGCAATTTAAAATATTGGGGAGAATTAATCCTCGGGATATAGTGGCAATATATACACACAAAAACACACACATCAGTGACAATGTTATTTTCAATACCATTAAAATAAAACTATCCTCCTGAGGTGAGGTGCATATTTCATGAGTAGAAAAAAGTAGCCTCCTCTTTTTTCTTAAAGATGATCATATCTTGAACGACTCAAGATGAGATGAAAGAGTGAAAAGAGTAGAGGAAAAGTAGGAGGAAATCGTGTCAACTTATCTCTCTCTTTCTCATCCCTTGGTCGTGAGGAGTGGCTTGACATTTATGTATACATTGTTGGGAAGTGAGGCCTTAAAAATAATTATTAAATGTACAATCCTCCTCCCTCTTTTCCTATTTCCCTGTTAATTGTTTTTTATAGAGAAAATTTACGTGTTTTGTTTCCTTAATTTTTACTTGGATACAAGTTGAAAATAAAAATTTTATGAAGAAAATGACAGTTTTGAGAAATTTCCTTAACTAAAATTTTGATTTATTGTGTTTGAAAAGGAGGAAAATGAAAAGTCTGGTGGGATGGAGACTCCTATTCACAATGTTGATCATCGTCATCGTCGGGTGTCAATTTGGACAGTCCCAAACATTTCAATACAGTCGGGGTTGGACTAATGGGAAAAGGTCAGGGGGGTCTATGGCTGGAGGAGAAAGTCAAGGGTACCGGGGTGGAGAATGGTCGGGTCAAATATTTGATGTTCCCTTGGAAGAACCATCTGTGTCCGTCCCGACAGTCCACATGAATCTGGGCCCACAGGGAAGAGTTCGATCCCTTGATTACAATCAGGTATCCCTTCTTCTTTCTTTCTCATTACATTACACTGTGTATCTCTAATCCAATGCTAAGAATTACAGAGAGAGGATCCTTGCCATACATAATGTAATCGCTTGACCACCAAAGTAGACTCTGAATAGAATCATTTGGAGCTGATTCTTCTCATTCTGGTTTTAGACAAAAATGTTATTGTGTCTGGGACGCTTAATTGTAGACTCTCCTGCTTTGTTCCAGTTTGGAAGAAAGAAAAATAAAGTCGGTCTTTTTTATTATAAAGATGTCCGAGAATACAATTAATGCAAATTAAAAATCCAGGGAAAGTAACCAAAGTTAGGATGGTTCAGTTTTTGGAGAGAGAGATTAAACTGTAGTGGAATCAAAATTTTTAGTTTTTGAACAGGAAACCGGGCGGAAGCAGTTTAAGCAGTCGTAAACAACCTCTCTGGATCGGAACGACAGTCTTGGGAGCTCAGGAGGACTCAAATAATCCTGACTTTTAGAATATTTAGCCATTCAATCATCATCATAGAAAACAGCAAGAAGAAAGATCCAACGAGTGCTCCAACCACCATTTTTTCATTCATAGTAGACAAAAATTGATTGTATTTCATAGCGTTGCACTTATACTATAAATGTTTATTATACAATATGTATGTACATACACACTATTACTCCATCAAAACACATTAGTTATGAGTTGTCTATCTTTTGTATAATTAAAATAATATTTGTAAATACAAACTCCTTGTGTCCAACAAGCATTTGTGTGTGCTGTGTGTCCTCCTCCTCCCACCAACTCTGATGTAAACCATTAAATGTCAAAATGAGAAAAATGGAAAGAGAAAAAGCGGAATGTAGATCTGATCCAATATCCAATTTTTGTCATAAAAAGTGTTTGATAGAGAAAGAGTCGCTGTCTTCTCTCTCTCCATTATTTTCTCCAGTCAATTCCCCATTAAATGTATGAGACATTGATTAGCTGAAAATGTACACTCATTAAAAATATTCAATCCATGCTAAATCAATACATCATCACAAAATAATGATCGTTCTTGTGCCTCATTCTTTTCGAATCAGTGAATGATGGGTTAACAAAAATTGCAGATTTGATGGAATCATCTGGAAAAGGGTAACTTTTATTGACTTGTAACATTTGGCACAAGGTTGAGTACCCATCATTATTGTTATTCCATTTAAATTCCCAAATACACAAATTAGAGCTCATCCTGATTTCGTCAGGATGAACCACTTGTCTGTCAATAGTCAGTAACATTCGTGTGTGTTTTGTGGACAAGAGATTGAGTTTTGAGAACAAGGGTTCAATTATTTTGATGAGACACGTTTCATACACAGATGAGGATGAGGGAGAGAAAGATGCTAAACCTTTCCTGGTCACAAATGTAAGTACAATTCTATCTGATGTAGAATGGATTTCGTCGTCAATCCCCTCATCTTTTTGTTATCATTATTGTGTGTGTGTGTGCTTTATTATTTTATCAACACTGCTGGTTTGTTCAGCTCAAAGAAAATGGATGTAAAACTAAATTGTGAAACAAAAAACATTAAAAACAAAATGTTATTCGATTAAATTGGAAAATTTTTGTGGTTATAAGCAGCAGAAATTATTTTTTTGCTCATTATTTCACCACTTGGTACAAAATCTATCATGCCAAAAACACACACTCTCTCTTTCATATCCAAGAGTCAACAACAACAAGAGAGAGGAGAGGAAGGGAGCATTTTAATTTCAAATAAAGCGTCTTCAAGTCAAAAAGTGATATTTTGTGAAATTGAGATACCATGTAGTCATATAGTGCATTCTGGCAGATTATTTTCTTATTGGATTTGTTTTGGAAATGTTTTATAAGAGCATCAAATATTTGTTCCCATTGTCCAAACTGTGAGATTTGCAGGGAATAAAAAGATTCCTTATGGGATTCATGTGGAAAGAAAAGTATAATAGGATCATTGTACTGGTTTAATAGGTTAAGAGAGAGAGATAAGGGAAGAGGACAATCGTCAAGACTGTTTGTAAACTAGAATTTTAAAATGAATCTATTTGTGAAATTAAACTGTGAAAGTTAGGGTTGATTAAAGAGTTCATAAAATATGAGAGGAAAAAGGAGAAAGAGAGATGTGTGTGTGTGTACAATGGAAAGGCTTTATTATTCCATTTTTGAGGTTTGCGGTGCAGACAAAACACTTTGCTATTATTGTTATGAATCTCGTCTCCTCCTCCTCACACACACACAACTTTACTCGTTCATGAACAAAGCTATCATTGAACTTTCAACTAAAGCTGTGTGTGTAGCACATGCTGCTCTGTAAATCGTAAATTATGGCAAGAGATGACATTCATAATTTGTGCGAATTAGCATAGCTAAAAAGAATCATTTGTGAGGATTGTAATACATGTGTGTGTAAACACTCTCTGACTACACACACCACAATGTGATCTCATGAGGAGGGGTATTGTGTTGGTACTTTTTAATTTCTCTGTTACATCTCTCTCCACTCCACGAACACACAATTTTGTGTGTGTCCACTTGACAATGTACAATGATCCATTACAATTCACCCTTATATGTTCTACCTATGAGAATGTACCTCTGTGTTTTGTAAACCCCGTCTGTCGTATCAACATTTCCTCTGTGTCTGTGTGTGCGTTCCTCTATTTTTGACTTGAACATCATCCAAGAGTGGAAATGCCAATAAGAAAAAGTTTTTAATGAAGGGATGAATGAGAGGATTACACTCGCCCATTACTTTTTCTGTTTACATGCTAATAATAAAGGGGAGAGAGAGAGGGGGGGGGGGGGAGAAGGGATTCAGTAAATACACTTCAAGTCATCAAAGATGAATTAATGTGTAGTTATCTGTGAAGAGAACTGTGCAATAAACGTCTTCTTCATCTTCTTCTCCTTAAAACCTTCATGGGTTTGTACGGGAGAAAATTTTTACGTATATGGCAAACCTACACACACACACACACACACACAGATGTGAAAATACAAGTGTACACTCTAAAAAGTGTATGTACGATTCGAGATTAAATTATCCAACACAAACCCATCAATTTATTTTTTCAATGAATGATAATTAATTCTGACACCCTCCATGGCGGACCATGTATTAAATTGTGTATGTTGTGTGTGTGTGTGCACTTTCTTCCACCATCCTATTATCCCATTGTTAAGAGTTGAGCACTGTTAAAAGTAGTGTGTGTGTGTGTTGTATTTAGTGGATTGCATCGCACTGGTTCCAAGATATCGTCGTCTCCCCCCAACTTGGAATGTGGGTCAAAACAAATTGAATCAATAATGAGATTATAATGAATGATACGTATTATAAAGATAGACAGAGAGAAAGAGAAATAATCAACACACAAATACAAATACAATTTTTAATTTTCAAAACTGTTTTTATTTCTCCATTTCATATTTGGCATTCCTATTAAATTGATGATGATCAGAGTAAGAAGAAGATGAATTTAACTCACAAACCAAGGAACAACAAGAACGACAACAACCTAATGTATCTGTCAATCCTCGTCACACCTTCCCAATTATGATGGTCCCCTTTGATGATCACTATCTTCGACAATCATTGTTTATTCTTGCCCACCATTTAAAATATTTTCATCTTCCATATCTATACAATGTGTCTGCGTGCGTGTGTATGAAAATAATTAGAGACTATCTAAAAAAGAGATCAAACAATGAATAAGTTTCATCTCTAAATTGACACTGTTAGCAAGTAAAACTAATACGTCTCAACCAACAAATCAACCATGTGCAATGGTCAACACGACAGATAATGGTCTTAAAATGTTTTTACATAAATTTAAAGGTTTTTACTATCTAAAACGGATCAAACAATATTTACCTACACGAAAGAATCACATTTTATAATTCTACACTGTAAAACGCAAAAATCAATTTAATTTTTTTCCCTTAAATACCACAGCAAATATTTATTGTCTCATATTTTTTGTGTCTACCACAACATATTGTCTTCCACGTCAGACACACGCTTTCCCTCCCCTAAAGTACTTCCGAATAGCCACAGAAAAGTTTTTTCAGATCTCGGGGCAGCCCCCTCCCATTAAGAAGACTCATCGACGGCTCACGACAAACAAAACTTTTCCCCTAATTTTTCCCTTTTCTTTGCAAATACAATTTGGGTACAAAAGATAAATGCATCATCATTATTTTGTTATTATTGCCTTCCTTCCTCCTTCAAACTTTTTATTTCTCATTTTTGGTGGGTTGGCTCACAAAAAATGAAGTGTTTTTTTCCATCCACTTTCCTTCTTTCCGTGAGACTACCGAACACACACACACAAAACACACACTGTATTGACATTAGTAAACACTACATGATGGTACAGAGGAGGAGGAGGAGGAAGAGATCATGACGGGAGCTCATGCAAAAATTGCCACGTCCATAAATCTCTGTGTGAAGAAGGGAAATTGAAAAAAAATGATGAAGAGAATAGAATGATCCTCTTTCCTTGTGTTAGTGAAGCCTCAGAATTTGACAGGTGGTTCTGTGTGTGCTGTCCAGTCTTGCCCATCATATATAAGATGAGCCAATGAATCTTACATATTCTTAGTGTCTCTATCACACATTACAGAGATGAAGATGTAAAGTGAAGAGTACTTCACATTTTGCATGAGCATCTTTTCCGACGGAGACGGACAATGAGAGATTGTGTGTGTGTCTGATGTGTGCAGTGTGGCTATCATTTTCAATTCTTTTCTGAAGAGAATCAAGACTTTTTTGAAGGGGTTGTTTCATGTCACGTTCCATCATTGAACACTTTATTTTTCACTTGGAACGCAGAGTGACTACCTAAAGTCAAAACAAGCCTCTCTTCTGCTCGGGTGTATACATAATCTGATGTGTGTGTGTGTGCTCCTTCTGTTCAATGACGGCTTCAAATATTTTTTGTCAGTTAAATTAGCCATTATTTAATTAATAATAAACAAAAGGATGAGTGAAAAGATGTAGATTAGAGTAGCAATAGCTCACGTCGCGAGGAAAAATTTGAAAGAAGCAACATTTCTTCACATGGCATAACAAGAGAACAAAGCAAAAAAGACACAGGAACATTAACAAAAGTCTTTGAATGTGGGGCTGAGAGAGCATGAGCTTCTGAAATAATTAGAGAAGAAAAACTACAAATTTTAATGGGAGGATGTACAACTTATATTTCAAAGTGGCCATTGTGTACTGTGTGTGTACTGTGTGTGTGTGATGAAGATATTTTGCATTTTTATTGGAGTAAAATGTCCATCGTAGTTCTTAATTAACTCGAGAGAGACAAGGTGTACAGCTAATACTCATTTTTGCTCAGAGTACATCCACATCAAGTTGAGGGAGTCTCGTTTTTAATGATACTCATAAAATAAAGTATCATCGTCCATGGTAATTTTTTACGAGTCCACTCAGTCTTCCTTTCTTCGTGTGTGTGTGTGTGAGTGACTGTGTGTTATTGTGTTAAATGTCTATTGTCTGTGGAAAAAAGACGAGGGCTGAGAGTTGAGGCTGGTGGCGATGAGTAAGGGAGATAATTTGCATAAGTTTACATAACTAAGTAAGACGGTGTCAAGAGAGCGTGGAAACAAGAGCAGGAGTCATATTTAACTGTGTGTGTGTGTGTGTGTGGATATAACGTACCTCCCGATGATTATGTATGTTTGTGTCATGGGGCATGTAGCTCATCTCATTATTGTTGTTACAGGTTTGTAAATACACACACACTCGTGTCTGTGTGTACATACCTGTGATGTAATACTGAGTTATCCACTTACCATGGAATATTGTTGTGATGAGGGTACACGATACGATCCCACATGTGATCAGTCTTCAAAGGTCGTTTAATAAAATTTAATAGTATTTTTTTTAAATGTGAACGACAGGCGGTGAGTGTGTGTGTGTGTATTGGAAATTGAAAGTTGTCTCTCCTATGTCAATTCAACTGACTCACTTTTATCTGTTTGGAACGAGTCAAGGTGAATTCAATTTCAATTTTCAAAGAAGACAATGTAAAGTACCTCCTTTATTCCCATCACCCAGATTGACAATCATGCAGGATTTATTGTTGAACTACTATTTTATGTCGCTCATCTCTCCTCCTTGTTAACTTGCCGGATTTTTGTCAAGACATTAAAAAACTTGTATGCAAATACACGTCACAACACGTGTACAACTTGCATGTTTACATTTTTACAGAATTTTGTACAAAATTTCTTGAAATTCTCTCTCTGTTTTCACTTCGTATAACCTTGTAATAAATGTGTGGAGATGTAAAAAAAATATTTCGAAAATTGCATATTATTTGAAAAATATAAAATATAAAATTTGTCGCTATCAGACAGACCACCTTGCAAAATAGAATTTAACAGAAGAAGCAAAGGAGGAGAACACTAGATTAATCTTTTTGATCCTTGTGTGTGTTTGTTAGTAATGCACACATGACGTAAGAGGAAAGGAGAGGTCGAGATTGAGCTGAAAGTTGACAGCAAGGAATTTTTGCCGTGTGTGTATTTCTCTCTCTCTCTCTCTCTCTCTCTCTCTCTCATTTCCAAATTATACACAAGTAAATGCCGTGCCACTGAATAATTATTTATTCACCAGTATTATCATGTGTATCCCATTGTTTTTGCTGCTGCTCCTTCTGTAAAGCTCACGTGTTGATAAGGACTTGTGTCAAGTACACAGGAGTACTAGGGCTAGGCTCTCATTTTGTTCTTGTTGATGTTAGCTCTTGTTGTTTGTTGTTAGTCATGAAAGAGTAAGTACAAGCCAAAAAATTTGGATGAAAAAAAAATGTAGGGAAATATTCCATGCATTTTTTTCTCTTATCTTTCATTCAAATTCCTCTCAATTTATAAAGTACAAATATTCGTGTCAAGAAATTTTTTTTGTACACACAGAATTTTCACATTTTTTCTCTACATCCCCCAAAACTCTCCAATTAAGAGCAGATTGTGTGTGTAAGAAAGTGTATTTAAGTGAAGGCCAAGGAAATTTGAATGTCGGTCTCAAAAATGCAAATGGGGAAAATTAGACCGTCATTTTAGTCAAAAAACACTAATTTTTTCTTGAAACATTTAATATTTTTTCAGAATAATGATAAACAACTTTTTTTACACTATTTATAGTTCGCCTTTTCTTTGTACACACACCGCTCATTACATCTTCCCTTCCAAAAGAGAGACACACACGCACAGAGAGAGAGGTGAGGTTTTTTGAGAGGAGAGAATACAAAACTATGTATGAGATGAGTCTGGGATGTACCAAGTCTCACACACAAAAAGAGAGAAAAGTTTTAGAAGACACGGAAACGGAAATGACTTTATATTATTATTTTTGAGGATGTGTGCAGAACAAATTGTAAAAACCAAAAATTGTTCATATGAATACTTATATTTTTGATTGAGACAAAGCATGTACACTACACACACAATACATAGTTAAGACATGCTGCACAAAGTACAAATAACAATAAAATACAACAAAACTGTGGATTTATCTATTACAACTCATTATTAATCCACAGAATTATACCAATCATTCCTAATTTCCTTGATAATACACACAATAACAATACAACTGCACGCAAGGGGCTCGTAAAAGAAATCTTGGCCTTTGTGGCTAACTGAAGAAGAGGAGGAGGTGATAAAAAATTCAGGTATGAAAAAATGTGTACTTTTTTCATCACAAAAGAAACCTTTTGCCTTTCCTCCTCCTACACTCTGAGTAACCCCGCAAATGTACATTCATCCCATATTTTAATGTAGAAAAATGATGAGCCTTAAAATAAGACATCATCCTCTCCTCCACCAAAATTGCAGGATAGATTACAATTTTTTGAACATAATAATTACACTCACATACCTACTTACACACACACAGGAGGAGAGGGAGGATTCACAGAAATGTACACATTTAATGTGGAGACAGTCAGAAAAAATTGTTTAATTTTGAACCATAAGGAGAAACATTTTTCCATTCGAATGGAATGTATTTGGAAAAGAAAACAGAAACAGAAGAAGAATTCCAGGAGTTTGCCAAGAGACGAAATTGAAGCTACCGAAATTCTCTCTCTCTCTCTCTCTCTCTCTGTTTCTGTGCATTAGGTAATGACATGATGAGAAGGCAAATGTCCTCTTGATGGCTCCCCCTGTAAAACTGAGACACTCATTTTTGAGATGAGAAGACTGTCTTCTCATTTTCCGCCTTGAGACTCACAAAAATTACATATTACTCAACTCACACACACATCATCATCATCATTTCAACTCTCTTTCCCTGGATGACTTGTTCATTGTCTTTGACTCTTCAGAGATGACCATTTGCTCCATCCATAGCTACAAACCATGTGTAATCTCGTCTTATTCCTTTTTCACTAACTCTGAAATTTGGTGGTGAAGAGTGGCTGTCAGCTTCTCTCTCTCTCAAACACTTGAAAAGTCTTATTCACTCAGTTATTTTCTGCAGCTCAACAGTCCCTCTCTCAATCTCTCTTGTGGCCTCGGATGCCTCATGGATATGGATAGTTTTGAAGTAGATGGGATATTTTGTTCTTTACATGGAAGATTGGCCTCATAACTCATTTACACTCTGTGAATGCCTGCACCACACTGCACTCAGGTATGCAATATTTTTTACAGTGTGGTGTGTGTGCACATGATAGGAGAAGGAGACTCTACGGGAAAATTCAGAAGCATGTCAGTCATCTTTCTCTTCTCATGTCATTCAAAAATCCTCCTCAAGAATGTTGGGGAGATGAGGAGTGTGTGTGTACAGAGAGAGGAGAGAGAGGGAAGAGTGGAATGAAAATACTTTTTTCTGACACAGACTACAGACACGGGGAGTCAATTTGACTGGCGAAAGCTAGTGGAATGCAATAATAATAATGTGAATATCATTTTCTTTGTAATTTCCATTTTCTTAACATCTTCACACACAGACTGCGGAGACACACGTAAATAGAGAGAGGGAGGGAAGGAATGGCGTGAAACTGACATTAAAATGTGAATGTAAAACCAGACAAATTTTGTTTGTGTGGGTATAAAAAAAGTTGTCATTCGGATGAAGATGATAATAATAAATTCAAAACCATGCTCAGTTGGTGGGTTGTTGTGATCGTTCTTCTTTGAAATAAATTTCAATTATCCTTTTGAACTGTGTGTGTTCAGTGCGAATTCAAAAACATAGTCAATTTCCAATAACTTAAATGTGTTGTTTGATTTTAATTGACTCCAAATCCAAAGAGGAGGAGAAAAATGATAGACTCTCCACTGTAATTGGGAATAAATCAGATTTAATTTCTCTCCCACACACACATTGTGTATCTCATCTTCATCTTGATTTTCGAGAAGTAGACAAAGTATTTATTAGGCAGAGTACCCAAAAGTCAATTAGAATAATGAATGCTAGTTTACATTTTGAGACTCTCAACGAAGCCAACCTCAAACGATTTAATACTGACTGGGGAGAGACTGAAAGACGACAGCACTTATCTTGAGAGAGAGTATAAAATTGGCTACGGTATTTAAATGGAACCTTTAATACACGTCCGTACATAAATACTACACAGGATTTTGAGAGGAGTAAAATTGAAATTGATATTTATCTTTGTCGTTCCATTTTTGCCAACTCCAATTCCATTTATCTACACACACACATCTACACACATGTGTGTGCATTATAAAGATGCAGATAATAGCCACATGGCACATAATTCCAACCAAACTTCAATAATACAGAGACCTAACTAAAGACGTGTGTGTGTGAATTTATACAGTACGCCGAGATAAGGTATAATGAGCATAAAGTTTATTATAATTTAGTTTTGTCCACACGTTCTTCTGGCTCATGCTAAAATACCTTTGAGAGTGTGTGTGTGTACCACAAAAAGTGATGAGAGAGTGAGAGTGAAAAAAGAAGCCAGTGCATCAGCTGTCAACTGTATTGTGTGTGTGTGTTGTTTAGTATGAGTCAGCTGGGTGGTTAAAAACTTCATGGAGTACACAAAATACCAATGAAAAAGAAATAGAGAAGAAGACGACACAGACACACACACAGACAAACGATGCCGTTCCCTCAAGAAAAGAAGAGTACAAAATGTGTGTGTGTGCGTGTGTAGTTGTGAGGAGAGAGATTTGCCATTCTCATCGCCTCTCTTTTGAGAGGCGATAGAAATGGCAGAATGGGTTGTTGTTTGTTGCTCCTATACACCAAACTCCCTTTCTAGCCAACACCTGTAAATAAAAAGAGATTATTTATGCTAATGAATCATTTTACTCATTGCCCATATCACCAATATCACTTATTATTCCCTTTTAATCTTTTTCCATTCCCCCTCAGCCTTTGCAGTGCATATCGTAGGAGGAGGAGTGGAGGAGGATTCTTTTATCACTATTATATCCTAGTAACTTTACCTCCTTTTTGTACAAAAACATGCCGAAGACACACACAAACACACACCCCACTGCACAATGCAACAGTGAACATTATGAGTGTACGCACAATTTACAAAAAAAATTATTGCTCATAATATTTACAGTTACAATACATTTTTTTTGAGAACTTTGACAAGCTTTCCAGTTCCATTATATTCTATTCTATATACCTTACACTTGAATGCACCTTGTGTGTGTTTCCTATAAGGATTTCACTATCCTCATTATAATCTTTTAAAAAAACTTTTTTTTCCTCGTCATCTTTCATTAAGTTTCCCTCCTTCCCTATTTTTCATTGTTTATATTCTGGATTGGAAGAAAATAAGAGATAAAACAGTCGAATAAGCAAAAAAGTCATCATTTTTCTTCACTACGTATACAGTATACACAAATCAAAACACCTTTACTTTCCTCTTCTCTCTCTCTGCCTCTCTCGGCTTTTGATAATGAAATGATTTACATTTATTTTGCTATGTGCATTTACATATTATTATTATTTTTTCTTTGCACAGTATTCAACTGTGTTTTCCAATTTATTCAAAAATTGTATCACATGTATTCCCCCTCCCTCTCTCTTTCTCTCCCTGTCTCTTCCTCTGTCTTTCTCCAATCTGTCAAAAAGTAATATTATTATCCCAATAAATTTCCACGAGTGGAAGTCTATAAAAACTATCAAAAAAATATTCATGAGGATCTTGATGATAAAGTGGAATCTCTTCTCTTCCTTTCCTCCTTCCTTTTGATTTTTGGTGTTGGTGAAATTGTACAGATAATCCATAGCAAGTTTTTCCGTTCATCTTCACATCATTTGAATGGCTGTTGAGATGATGTTGATGAACTGTCACAGCGAGGATCCTCACATTTTTTAACTCTCCTCTCTCTCTCTCTCTCTGCATTACATCGTTTTATAGCTATCGTTCCACCGTCTCATCATTATAATCTGCACACAAGTCTTTTTTTCAATACTCTGTATATAGACACACACAGATATAATATCAGGATCCCTCTCTCTCACTCTTACAAATTGTTTTTAAGAAGTAGTTGTGTGTGTGTGGAGTGGAGTTTGCTTAATTTGTATGCGCTATCTGCTGCTGCGGGGGATTCATCATCATCATCGTATCTAAACAATTGTGTATTGTGTTACATGTGTGCATGTGCATACTACAGTACAGGTGATGTACCGTGGACAGGTGAACTGAAGCTAGCCAGTCAAATCTGTCCATTAATTGTCTTCAATTCTTCATCATCAGCATAACATTCTTCCTCTCTCCCTCACACACACACACACACACACATTTAAATAACAACAGTTCCTGGTCTTGACTCTCTTTCGTAAAAATGTTTTCCAACCGCTTGTCTTCCTGTCTGTTTGTACAGGGAAATTGCCCTTCTAAATGTGACTCATCATAAATACAAAGACGACAGAGATAAATATTAATAAGTCCATTATTTACAATAAATTTGAATATCTTTATCTACACCCCCTAAAAAATGATGTGGGAATTTGTATCTGTGTTGTCAACAGGAAATTTCGGATAACTGAAAGACTTTTAGTATAAAAAATGACTGGGGAGAGAGGGGAAGGTGGAATGTTTAAATTTATAGCCAGTAGTGCAATGGGACATTGTATACGATTATTTTTATTGTTATGAGGATGCATTATTTGTCCTTTCGATTTCGGTGTACAACCTCTTCACGCAAGTGTATATGAAAACACACATAAATTTATATAGGTCCTGTGCTACACAGCCGAAATAGAAATACAAAAGAGGACAGGGAGTGAATGGACAATTTTAAATCGTCATTTAAGTTTGACTGTGAAAACGGTATGTTCTATTCTCTCTCTCTTCCCACCTTCAATGTGAGTGCTAAATGCGTCTTCACTCTCTCTCTCAAAGAGGCTACGGTTTACAGGTAAGTATTTTATGCTATGTGTGTATGCGTGTGTGTTGGTCATAGCTAGACAGACAGACAGTACATACTATGGAGATACTTGTTTTATATGTGTAGGTATAAGAGAGATTACATTATATTTGGGATGATGGTGAATGGGGCTTCTCTTCACTCACACTTTACAAACGAATGTAGTACACAGGAGATAGGGGGGTTTCTTCCAAAGGTTTCTCTCTTTCTGTGTGTCTGTGTGTGTAGAGAGAGGGAAGGTGCATGTTGAACAACTTGAAGGCTGTGAGGTGGTTAGTTGTGTAGTAGGGATACGAAGCCGCCAAGACAAGTCAAGCTAAGGATTTTTCTGACGACGACGAGAAGAAGGGACGACGAGCAACAGCAACACAGTGTACAGTAAGTAGTGTTCGTGGAAAGAGGTCAATTGTTGAGTGAAATCCGTCTGTGGAGTACACACAACACGCATTAGAATAAAAACCATTCAGTGCATCTACAGTACATAGTGCATTAAATATCCCAACAAGAACAACAAGATATTAGCCATTTGTGCAAATGAAGTTTTCATTTCACTATTGAAAATATTTAATCGGACTTTTCTTCCTCCACTTTTATTTATTTTTAAATTCAAAACAATCTTCCGGTCAGTTTATTTCTCTTTACAAAGTGATTTGTTCTAAATTCAAAATTTGTGATAATCCAGAATTAACAAAAGTGAATTTAAAAATCCTTTCGTTCTGAGTCCATCAAGGAAAATTGTTGATTGACAAGTTTCAGTGACAAGTTAAAATCTCCTTGGGATGTTCCTTTAATTGAAAAAAACTCGTAAAAGCAAAGACAGATTTAGACACGTGATTCTTCACCTACATAGAAGTGATCGGTTAATCTCCACATTGTGCGTGTGCCTGAAGCTCAAGATTCCGGCACATTAATAATCTCACCGGCTTCCCTCGTGGTCCCTGGATTTGTATTATTTGAAAATTGTGTGTGTATTTGTTGAGCACCCGGGAGTGTCAACCGCTTTCTTCCCTCTCTTTTTCTTCCTCTCTCTCTCTCGCTTCCTCAGTCTTGATGATGAGATGAAATGTGAAATTTTTTGAGTTCATCCCAATGCAAATGCAAACAGACTGTCAGGGATGGTAAAGAGAGCTCGTTAAAAGGAAGAACCAAAATATTTAGATTTTCATACACTCCACTCAACACACACACACACTCTTTACATAGTACAGCTCAGTGTTGTGTGTAACAGAATACTTTTTTGGGAAAGAGTCAAGACGACAACTCGTTTTTTTGTGCTTGTGTCCCCTCAACATTTTTGTACATTTGGAGTTCTACACCTCAAAACTCCATATAAATACATAGTGTGAGCTTCTGAACTTGGCATTTTTTGAACCATTTTAAAAAATAATAACTGTTCCCCCACACACACACATTCTTCTCCTTCAACTTGAACTGTCATGCCATAGCAGTGGAGTGCGAAGGAAAAAAATCGTTAATTATTTACGGAATGTGTAATTGAACGGAGAAGAAAATTGTCTTTAATTTTTTTTCCAATTTTTCCTTTCCAAGTCTGTCTAAATTTTTCTTGTGTCTTTATTGTATTCGTTCAATCATCCCCATTACTTCAGTTCATTGTATTACACGGTGGATGAGAGGCTACTCCGAGTTTTTTTATTCCCCTCAAAAAATTGACTGAACTTTTTTAACGTGTGGAGATTAATATCAAAGAGAACAGTCACATGATGAATGCAAATCCACTGCCTTGTTGTGGAGATGATAAGACTTTTATGGACAGACTTTATGGAAGACAAGAAGAGGCTTCTCATCTTTGAGAAGAGGAGACGACAACAAAAAGAAGAAGAAGAAGACGTGGAGAATTTTTTCTTTTAATTTCCTCCCTCACACACACGCACGTACACGCACACACACACACCCGTGTGTAGAGATATTGTAATTTTTTTGGCGTGTGCTTTTTTTGAACGTTTTTCAACCGATTCTGTAGTGTACAGATTCCTCCCACCCTTTCCTCACCCCCTCCCCTTACTCTCTCTCTCTCTCTTCGTGAACCGGGTGTCTCTTTATTGGTGTCGTAAAAATTTGTTACCCGTTAGAAAAACTTGGTGTTCCTCCTTGTGCCATCCTTTGACTTTAAGAACCGCTCTGAATAATATATTGGATACGATGGCTTGGAAAAGAAGTAACGACCGTCCTCAGCCACATCTCTTCATTACACTGGGTAAGTTTCTCTACATTTTTTTCTCACTCAGATCACTCTGGATTGTCTGTATGTACAATAAGTAGGCATGAGGTCGTGTGCTTGTGTTTTTTGTGAGAGTGTGTAGTCATAATGTTTGTATGCGACAGAGGAATAGAGAGAGGAATTTGAGCATTTAAAGTTTTTTTTTGGTCAAAATACATTTGTACATTACACGAGCATCCACTACAAACACTCCAACTATCCAGTAAATAAGTGCATTTAGAGAGTGGAGGAATGTCACTTTTTGTTTGAGCGTTAAATGGTAATAAAGGTAAATCCTTCTAGCTAAAAAGACGACAGTCAGTCTTCTAATATATAATGAAAGGAGAGGGAGAGAGGGGGAGGAATAGATAAAAATTAAATCAAAAACTCTTTTCCTTGCCAAATTCCAAACTTGTCAAGTACAGTGTACTCACACTGTAGTTTTACTCATGTGAGTACATTTCTATTTACACCGTAAATTTCACACACAGTCTCACTCTCGCATAAAGTATATTGGGAGATGAGTCTAATCATTTGAATATATTCTCCTTCATATGCAAATTCGGAGAGAGAGAGAAGAAGAGAAAAAACTTTTCAGACAGTTTTCCTTTTCTCCACGTTATTAGTCATATATTCAAATTAATTGAACATTATTTGTGTGTGTCTACAAACGTTACTGTCTTTCTCTTTGAACCAACACACACACATAACATAGACACACGTTAAAAGCTAATTGTGGCTTCTACAGTGTTGAATTTCCGAGTAGTTCCAAGTTTAAAGCCTCAATTTCAAAAAGTGTTATGGTGGAACATTAAAATATTGAGAATTTACTACTGCCTTACGTTTGCTTTTAACTTGACGCTTTTACCAAAAGACTGACAGACAAAATTGAATACCCTGTACATATATTTGTGAACTATGTACAATGCTGCAAGAAGGAAATCACAAAATCTAAAATTGAAATTGACTCACTTCTAGAATTTTTTTACAAACAAACTTTAATATTTTTTATCCGTGTATTGGCAAAATCCACACAAAAAACAAGTAAAGAGCTTTACAAAGAGACGTAACTACATAAGGAATCAAAATTTTTTGGTGTTGTTTCAACGAAAAAATATTTTGGACAGAGAAATCTGTCACAGAACTCAAATATCCATTACGAATACATGACATTACATTTTACAAGATGACGGTCTCCCCATTTATGGAGCACTGTAATTTGTAGTTGGTGTGTGTGTGTGCCGGCACTAACTAACGTGGAGTGATGTCTAAGATATAGATATCTCATCTCCTTGGATAATATTAGTATTTAGCATTAGTGCTCTCTCTCCCTTTCGTGCGAACCATGCACGACACACGAAATTTTTCCCCCATCCCATCCCTGTTAACGTTCATCACACACACAATTAGGGATTATACGCATAGGAGACAACATTTTTACTTTGGTAGAGATGGATTGGATGTGAGTGCACTTGTACAGTACTGCACATGTTTATCTTGAATTTTAAAAAATGTATTCGCATTTATCATTAGTCTAAATGCTTTCATATCTCTTTCCTCCTCCTCCTCCTCTCTCTCGAAGATTCATGCGTGAGCTGACGATGACTGAGCTTCTTCGTCCTGATCTCCTAATCGAAGAAATTTTGTAATGCTCAAGTATCGAAAGTTTTTGTTGGCTTTGTGTGTGTGTATCGATGTGTGTGTGTGTATCGATGTGTGTGTGTGTATCGATGTGTGTGTGTGTATCGATGTGTGTGTGTGTATCGATGTGTGTGTATGTGAGAGAATGGACGTCACTTTCATTCAGCACATACCACAACAGAATACAGCATCAAGTGAAGCACTGAGAACAAGACAACAACAATAATTGCAAACACACACACACATCACTACACTACACACACACACACGTACAGACAGAGAGACACTCCTCTCGTCTCTTGTAATGCATTAATTCTACCAAATTATAATTTAATTACTTAGGAACAACATGTATGCATTGAACTCTCGTCTCTCTCTTTTTCTCTTCACTTTCCTCTCTCATCCTATAATCATTGATAATATAATAATGCAAAAAGCACACACACAAAATTTATTGATCCTGTGGTTGTGCCTGCCTTACACACACAACTTTTGGATTATTACAACAGGCATAAAATCTTAAAGTCGTCAATCCTATGCTGTCTTGTATCTTGTATTTTTATTGACTATGCTGTCCCGTGCTCAATCTGTGTGTGTGTGCCTCTCTCTAAATACTTGATAAATAGAAATTTGTCACCTATTTTATGTTGTAAAAAATTAGAATGTGTATGAAAGGGTACTCTTCACACACACATCAGTATTACACTTGATGGTGCAAGGCAACCCCAAAAATATTGGTTCTACCAAGTCAGTCTCTCTCAAAATATATTTTTAAAACTTTCAAAATCAGACAGATCAAACGGATAATATCTTGGATGAATTGTCATTGAATCTCTCTTTCTTCTTCTTCTCCTCTATCATCTTCCCCCGTAATTACACACGCACACACACAGTCAGCTTTGTAAGTCATGTGCTACCGTGAGTGAAAATACACGTACACACATCTCAATCCTTGATCTGGGTGGCTTATTTTTGTGTACTCTTGTTTGTACGTACATACACATCTCTCTCTCTCTCTACACACACACATACACACACACAATATTATGACTGACACGTCTTGGATGCAGAAAATCTTCACTTGTAAAGAAAATAGAGGCCTCCATATTCGCTTTTAGAAGAAAAAAAGGATTTTAACTCCTCATATCTTTCTGACAGACAGTGTGTGTATGTGTGTGTGTGGTACATATATAAATAGAGATTGAAGCTCTAGTAATCAACTGTGTCGTCTTATCATGCGGATTGATGATAGTGGAGAGGGAAAGATGAAGGAATGGGATGGTAGACACTTGTTTCGGCATAGACACACACACACGCCGTACACACATTGTATTATTATGGTTTTCTTGTGTGTTACATTCAATACACTAGAATATACGTGTGTGTGCACGGATGTTCTTGGTTTTTGAAGGAACACGACCAACGAGTTACGTTTACAACAAGTCATGCATTGAATCTTTGAGTGTGGTGAATCTGTGGAAGTCACAAGGACGGACCCAGTGCAGGCGTGTCAATACTGAATGGAATGACAATTATGTAGAGAGACTTAAGAGAGAGAGTGAGTGTGTATTGTACAAATTCCTTTTCCCCTGAGCCCATCACTACAAAACAGGTCATTACAAAAATCGCACAGGGAGAGACACAAAAAAAGTTAAAAAGGTCCAACGCAAAAAAATAAAACTAAATAATGTACAATACAACGAAAGAAGAAAAGAAAACATTAAAGAACTGGAATGAGAGAGAGAGAAGATTCAATTTGTATAAATACTTTTGGGAGTCGAGCACTTGAGAGAGAGGAAAATATTTTTGTGAGCACTTTTGTATTAACTTTTGTCGACTACAGACTGTGGTATGTGTCTGGCGTGATCATAACTTGGTTATCTACATAAATGTGTATTATTACTTGTATTATGAGAGTCGTTAAAAAGATTTTAATAACCTTTGCATTGCTCTGACTCAACCCACGATTACTTACAAGTGAATCCAAGGTTTACATGGGTAGTCTCATTCAGTAGTTTTGGGTTGAGAGTGTGGAGGTTTCGCTGAGACGTTTGAAGTTTTCTTCGTTAGCTGTGTGTGTGTATTTTGACAGAATTTGGAATCAAAGGAGAGCTAAGGATAATATACCGGATATTCTTTTTAACTCTCCTAAGACAACCTCTCTATCTCTATCTCTCTAAGTATACAGTAGTATGTGTTTGTAAATGGACTTTTTTTTAAAAAAGCCGAAATCCTTTTGGTGAGGGGGTAGGAACAGGAAACAGCCTAATTTCTTTCCTTCTTTTCCACAACTACCTTCACAATACACATGGACATAGTATAGTTACGAAAATTGTAAAGTTTTGCACGCATATTTACGCACCCATTTATATTTTTTGTCGTCCCCTCTCCCTCCTGCCTATTTGTGTATTTACATACGTTATTGATTGTCTGTACAATTTATCTTTGCATTCATTTAATTTGTTGTTCTGTCTTGTCCTCTTCTCAATGGAATTGGGATTTGAATGTGAGAAGGCGACATCACCGTCATCAAACTAAAGACTAAAGTAACTCGGTGGAGTAGCTAATATCCTGCTGTAAAAACCGTTTGTTTCCTCCCTGTTGTTTGTTTGCTGTTCTTGTCATTTATTACATCCAATCTCCTTTTGATTTCACAAATAAATATCTTCACGTGCGACAAAAATTGAAAATGCGTGCCAAGGTGGATTTTTGTCCAAATAAAACAGCTCGTGTGTTTTACAAGGGAGTCACATTCTCTTGTCACACTCCACAATACAACGTGACAGACATGGTCTTGAATAGTGTGGGGCAAGTACACAGGTAGGAGATAAACTGACTGTAAATCTTACACACGAAAAGTCACCTCAGTCAAAGAGTGTTGGGCACATCAAAGAGAGTCATAATTATTGGACGTATTGTATAATAAACATGAATATTCAATGTAATAGAGATAAATTGTGACGATTTACAATTGTGTGTGTGTGTGTGTGTTGAGAGAGTGTTCTTACCATTTGCTTCATAGGGGTGTGTGTTTTATTACTCTCCTTGCTGTTGTCGTTGATGTTGTCCGTATCAAAGGGGATGACATGAAGATAGAGAGACATGAAGAGAAAGAGAGACAAGAAAAAAAAGTGACCATCCAGCTGAGTCATCCTTGACACCTCGTCCACATTTGTGTCAAAAAAGATTTTTCACGACGTCTCGACGCTATTCTAGCATAAATATTGAATCACATTTAACTAAGTATTTAGTGGACCGACGACGATTTGACAGTGTCTTGCACATTAATTCGTCTGTGTCTTGTCCTGACCGTGTGTTGTGTCTTGTGTGTGTGTGCTCCCCCCTGTCAATCAGTTATTTATGAGGACCACTTTTACCTTCTCGATATTCCTTTGTTTCGTGATCATCTTATTATTTCTCCTATTTGTTGAATATTCATTGATACGGAGATTTGCACACACACACATGGACAGTAGACAATGGACACATGTCCCATTTATTGAACAAAATTGACCACGAAAATTGACACTCTTGTTATTACTGTGTCTTTATTTCATTGTGTACCTTCATCCAAGAAAAACAGAGTCAGAGTCATTTTTTAGTAAATGCGCGTCTTGCCACTCTTGACACGCATATTGACACCGTGTGTGTAATATACATATTCATACATTATAATGTACGTAATTCAAGAGTCTCTCTCCTCCTTCTGAACAGTGAACACATATATAGGTATTGTAGAACACCAATTTTACAGCTACACGCTTAAACCTCACCAAAAAACCTTTTTTCCATCCTTTACCCCATATAATAAGACAAAGTGGAGTCGATGCCTCTCTTTCTCTGTGTGTGTAATGTATGGTGCATTGAGCAATTTTGTCTTGTGTTTGACCACTAAAAAATGATGCTAGTTAATTCCTGAGGAATTTCAAAGTGGATGTTGTTACCTAGATCCACTGTCCACACACACACACACTCAGTGTGTGTGTGATGATTACCACTGTGTTACATATTGTGTATAGTCAAGTCCATTTTTTTAATTATTGTAATTGGAGCACACCATCTCGCTGTTGATACTGTTGTTGTTGTTGCTGATGATGATGGTGGTTGATGAAGGAGGTTTGTCATCTCTCTTATAAATCCTGGCCAAGATCTTTGCTATGCAGTGCATAGTGTGTACATACCTATTATAGTCAAAACTGACCACAAGCCACAACTCTCTCTCTCTCGTTCATTATGCCTGTGTTTTTAGTCGTAATATCATTTTTTGCGAGAAAAATACCAGAGACAGAGACAGGGGTACATGTCCTTTGGGATGGCATAACACACACACAAATTAAAACTCAACTCACTCAACATCCAGTTTACCTTCTTCCCAATTTTTTTCTTTTCTACAATTACAGGGAGGAAGACATACACAAAGGACAAAAACATACTCCGTACATTGTTTACTAGTGTGTACATAGTCTTGTTACAGTTAACCTAGCTTCATCATCTTTGTCATCATGAAATGAAAAAAAAATTGGACAAAAAGCTCTTAAATTTTTTTTCCAAATGACTTTCTTAACAACAACAAATTGTTGTGCGCTTCTTTTCTTTTTTTGTCCAAGAAGATTGACCATACACAATTAAATACAACGAGGTGATCATCCTCCTTCTCCTTGTGGTGTTACACTACTGAGAGAGAGAGGATGTAAGATATTTAATTCTGTAACGAGTTTTCCGCTGCCGTACAAAACGTAAATATATTTAACTAGACTGCGGTACAGAGTCTAGGCTAACAACTCAAATAATAACAGCAGAAGAAGAAGAAGAAGCAAAATTTAAGTTGAGACATTCGTCTGATGATGTTACAGAGTGGCAAATAGAGCTGGCTAATGACGATGACTTTAAAAATGGTGATGATGATGTTGCTCTTGCTTTTGATGCTATGCTGACTGACCCAAATTCAATGCTCTAGCAATTCCGTGTATAAACATTGAAACGAGCTTTTTGAAAACCATTTCAACGTGCCTACAGAACTACAACTGCACACACACATACATACAAGGTGTGTGTAATTTAATGGGGTATACAATACATAATGTGAGTGTGTTGGTTGTGATCATGGTCGTCACTTCTTGGTTGAGACTTCACGAGATTACTTTTGTAAATTCATAAGAAAATTGTATTATAAAAGAGGTTTAGTTCACACACACACTCCCTCGATACACACGTACGTGTAAATCTGTTCTTCGTTTTTGGGCTTATTTATCCTATTTACACTTCACCACAAATCTGCACAAAATCTCAATTTTGATTGTACATCCTCTCTCGCGAGTGTGTGTAACGTAGGTAAAAAGAGGAGTGCACTTCACACCACTCTGTACTCATGATTGAGGAACGCACGTCGTCAAATCAAATCGGTGGATTTTTTAATGCAATCTATAATAAGAGAGGAAATTTTCTCAAATATATTACATGGCTCAATCAATCCAACGGGCCTCCTTCGAGTCCTCTCTATTCATGTGTCTACTATAGAGTGTGTGATAAAGTTCAAATTTCTACGTGATGCGGCCAATCAACTGAGCTAACAAGCCACACACACACCATCTTCTACATTCCTCATAAATATTTTTGAAAAAATTGAGATGAGAAGGAAATGGGATGTGATTTTTTGCTCTCTCTCTCTCTCTCTCTCGTAAGAGGATATTATAATGTTGATTGGAGATATGATTCATTTTTCTCTCTCTCCCCTCTTTCATTCATACATTCTAGATTGAATTTCATTATCCCATATTCTGCCTTGTCATCCACATGGGAGGAAATGTGGATCAATTTTAGATTTACACTAGCAACAATAAAAAATCTTCTGCACTCCTGTTTGTCTCCTGCTTTCCATACTTGACCATTACGTACTTATAACATCTCAAATTTTGGTGATCCTCGTCTTTATTGCTGTAAAAATACTTTTACCAGCAGCTGTCCAGATTTTCAAAAAAAATCAAAAGACATTTGATATATTCTAAGAATAGATTCGCTAACAAATATTTATACTTACGCATCTATACATTCTGTGTAGAGAAGGACAAAAGGACTTAACACATCTGTACCGTATGTAGATGTGAGTATGGAAATGAGTTGTAATTACATAATTAACATTCCCTGGGTGCTAGAAGTGTAGATGTAATCTCCAGCGTCTCAAGTTACATCAATTCAGATTATTCAGGATGATATACTATTTTAAAAAGGAAGAACATGAACTGAAGAAGGTGTTGATAGTCTGTAAAAATATGGATTCTCTCCCTCTCTACAGTCGTTTCAATACAAAAATCTTGAAATAAATCATTCCGGCAGACGACTTAACTCTTCACTCCCTTAAACCCCGTTCAATCCAGTCGGATGCACAATTACAATTTTTTGTCATAAGCTCCTTGTCCCAATAGATGAGAGGAGAGAAGAGGAAAAGAACCATTTATGACTCTGATGAAAGGTAAAGACAAGAAGTCCTCTTATTCGGCTTCCATTCATTCCAAAGGGGAGAGGGAGAGGGACAAAGACACAACAGTAGGCCCACATAATCATTTCATCCGAGATTTTGGGAACCTTTTTTTCCAAGGAGGGGGGAAAATACACACACACACATTTCTCTCTCACCTTTTCATCCTCATCACCTGCCCATACTTCAGGATGAGAAGGAGGAAGAGTTCAGGGAGATTATCATACCAACAGAAAATAGAAAGAGGAGAGAAGGCCAATGAGAAAAGAGAGCGGTCCTCTCTACTTATCCGTCCTCACATTTTACCTATGTAAAAGATTGTAATAAAACGTCTTCTTTTGAACCAGGAGCTGACGACTGTGTCTAACTTTTTGTATTAGCTCTTCTTCTCTCTGTGTAAAAGGCGGCCGGCAACATAATGAAGGAAAATCATTTTCATCTGTATTTTGATTTAAAAAAAGTTTTTGGCTACACACAATGGAATGAGGGGGAAGGTTAGTGACTAAAGCGTCTGTGTAGTTGGAAGTAGGAAAAAGAGATTAAAACTGGATGTGTGTTGTGGGACTCGCTCTCTGATGCCCAACTAAATACAACTAAATGCTCGTTGTGTGTGTGTACGTGTGTGTGATCATAAAGGCTAAATGGGGAAGCTCATTTGGAGAATATTTAGAGAATTACAAACCAACAAATCTGAGAGAGAGTTCTCAAAAAATATTTCTAAAGGCTTCATAACATAAAATAGTTTTTTGGTTGTCACGTTGTAACAATTGCATTTTGAATTCTGCCATTTGATCCGTAAATAATCGTATCAATGTGGAAAGGAATTTTCCCTCCCCTTCAAAGCTTATGATTCATTGTTGGTTCCTCACACACGTATTTTTATCTGCATATGTACTACCAATCTCCTCCAAGGGCTGTACACAAATGAAGGTGCATCTGAATGAAATAAAATTGAGATAAATAATAATTAAGCATTGAAATATTTTTTCCCACGTTCTCCTCCTCCTCAACATTTTTTGAAGCGAGCTAAATATACCATCCTCCCAATGCAGTATTATATTGTTGAGGAGGAGGACCCATAAATTATGGATCGACTGATACAAAAATAGAATAGGAATAATCAATAATAATTTTATTAAATTATTTATTCTACGTGCACAACCATTTGAGTAATACCCAAACACGCACAGTGCAATTACGAGGATAATAATATAAGTTTGCAGTTAGTAAAAAATATTGATTAGATCTTGAACCTTTTGACATGACACAGACTACCATCCATGTTCTACATGGAGCAATAACACAACAAAAGAAAAAAAATACAAGACAACAAACTGAGTAGCTAAATATCATCTGGAATGTCTCTCTTTAGCATACCATATGTGAGTGCGTGTGTGTGTGTTTTGATGGATGCTAGGACAGTCAACAAGGGAATAAAAATGTGAAAGAGAATTCCTACTGTGTACCAGGTCGAATGGGAATTTAAAATGACATCATAAAGAATCCATTTTTTCCAGTCCACATCTTTATTCATATCAAAACAATTTGGTTGTCTTACACACACACATGCATACACACACAGTCCATGTAGATATATGTGTGTTTGTGTGTGAATTTGACTGTGTAGCCATAACGTGAATTTTTGATTGACAGGTGAAAGTTCACAGGAGGAAAGAATTTAAATTCCATCATAAGTAGCTAGACTAGTCACAAGTGTACGAGTACGTAGAACGGGTACGTGTGTGTGTGTCTGTGTAGATATATATGGCATATCAAATGTATTATGATCATCCACTCTCTTCAGAGATGAATCAATGTCCATTTTCTACAGACAAGTCTACTGCACTGCGGACTGTAGTCACACACACTACATATTTACATACACGCACAATCAATCAATGATTGTACATTTTATTCTCATTGTGTGTGTGTGTGTGTTTGTGATTTGCACTATGTATTCATTTGTCTCAATTCACTTGTGATGTGATGTGTGTGTTTGTGTGTGTGGAGAGAGAGAGAGGAAGAAAAGTGAACAGGGCTTTTACAAAGTTGAGACTGACCCTCCAATCAATACTTTTCAACATAATAAAAAATATCCTTTTATTTTTATGCATACATAATAAGCGGCTTATATTACAACAATCTATCATCTCTATAGTTTCAACACACACACACACAGAGAAACACTCCAAGTCTTTAATAAATAATTCATACACACCACAATTATATTTGGACAAAAGATATGCACTGTAGATTGAAAGAGAAGAGAGATCAATCATATTCAATCTCATCAAAGATTTCAATCCAACTCCCACTTTTCCCTCCTTTCCATCCACACACATACTCACTCTCTCATAGACACACACACTCTGAGAGAGATCACGGTTCATTAGGAGAAATCGGAATTTAATTTACATGTGTAGCAGGTGAATATTTATACGATGTGGCCAAACCACAAACATTTCCACACCATATTTGAGACAATATTAAATTAAGCAAAAATGCGTACAACCACATTTAAAAATAATGTTTAACTAACTTTGTACTGGCTAGTACTGCAGGAAAAAGATTTTTTTTGAAAAGAATGTTTTCCTTAATACATACAGACACACGCTCCAAACCAGTAAACCATTTTAAGCAATAATTTCCATGATTAAATTAGCCATCGACAGGTGTGTCGGTCGACAAAATCTGAACTTATTTTTCAAAGGCAAAATTGTCTACACAAATGTCTAATAAACAAAATTAGAGGAATTTCTCAAAGAACAACGGTCAATCAGATCGGAAAGGACAGATTAGATTGGGGGGATAGAATACAAAAGAAGTAAAGTAAAGTTTATGAGATTTGTATCTGAGTTGAGTAGTCGTGAGAGTTGATTGAATCCACCTCACCTCCGTCCACGTTTCTCTATTTCATTACCAATACAGCCAATACCAAATACCAATAATAGTATTCTCCCACGGGGCACAATTCCCAAGCCCAAAATAACAATGAATAGAGTTAACAATTAGAATTTTGACTCTTTTTTTATCTACTGTATGAGGACGGAGGAGGGAGACTGTCGAGACTGATGAATGTCAAATGATTGTTGATTTTCTCCTCCGACTCCAAGACAGGCACAATACAGGGATTTATGAGAGGACAGAAGGCAAAAAATTTAGAATTCTACTTAATCAATAATACGATTAATTATGTGGACAATTTACAAGGAGCGGCTTAGTTACAACAGATATTCAATTACCCATAAAAAATATTATGGAGAACTTTTTGAGCTTTACAAAGTGGCCATTGTGTGTGCGGGTGCGTGTGTGTGTCTGTAGGTTAAGTATTTTATCTACACACACAGATCCCTTGATATTTTGGCAGTACAATCCCCATCCACTAATTAATTCTCCTTCTCATAAATGGGGGAACAACACAAAGGGGCACCTCTGCACGCTACCAATTAGGTGACGGCATGAAATGAATTGTAAAGTTATTTTTTGACGATGTTGATAATTGTCATTATAATTATTATTGTTGTGACTGTGAAGAGTCATGACCAGTCGCCGACATGAGATCGCAAGGTTAACTCGCAAGGAGTTCTCTTTTTTTCATTTCATTTTAATTCTCAAATCGGGGCTAATGTCCGTTTACTCTCGTTCTCATTCGTAAATATTACGTCTGTGTCTACAGTATGTGTGTTATGTACTAAATAAAAGAATGTCCTGACACTCCGTCAACAAATTGGCTCTTCCATTTGGTAACACTTCGTTAAGAATTTAAGATGACGGGGGAAAATTATTGAGAATCACTTCATTTTTTCTCAATAGTTGTTGTCTTATTATTAACCGACTGAAGAAATCCAGTTAAGTAGGAAAACACGTCTATTAATATTATTATCATTGCATTACTTTTGTGCCTCGAGTAGATAATCAGGTTTTTACAGAATGACAATCAATATTTTGTGTTTTCACAGTACATACTGACAACTTGTCTTTTCCCCCTTCCTTCAGAATAGGAAAATTCACTGGGATGAGATATGACTCAAATTAAAAGTACACACACAGGAGGGAAATAATATTATTTCTATTAATTTCATGAACGACCACTCGCAAATCACTTTATATAGTATGTGTACATACACAACTTAACTTGTATTTTAACTTTTAACCATGTTGAAAGCCATTAAGAGATCCATAAGTATTCAACTTTTTTTGACAAATTTAACTTTTACTTGTTCCAACACAACTTTTTGAAATTTATTTTTATGATTAAATAGTAAAAGAAATACATTTCAAAATCTGTTGACAGTAGTTTACTTTTTTCTTCCAAATAACAAACAAAAAAGCAAAGGGAAGAGAAAAAAAACAAGTTGACAGGACGGACAATTAAGGTCAAACTGATATACCATATTTGTTGTAAAAAACCACAATTGAAATTTACAACGAAATTATTAATAAGGTAATTAATAATCTGGGTAAATTTTTCAAATTGAATTTTCTCTCTCTCTCGTTTATTCTAAACAGTTTTCACTTAACCAGTATATCACTGGCTCATTTGAGCTTGTCATAGTATGTGTAGTACTAAATCAGCACTGCCAATATTATATGGAGTTAGGCAAATTCAAATTTTTCAAATTGAAGATTTTCTACGATAATTAAGAATCAGATTAGAGAAGGTGACAATTTCTCTCTCCTTTTCGCTCTCTCTCTAGTCATGACAATAAACATCTCAACGACTTTCCACTTGTATGGACAAACCCACCAATATTTTAATGTAGAGTAGAGAATGAATGGATTCGAATCTTTTATTCTTGACACACCTACCCAACACACACACACAGACACACATGCCCACGTATCAACAAAACAATCTGACGATACTTGGAAGAGAATCTCTAGAAGACTCTCTTCTTCTCAAAGACAAGGAAAAGAAGATCAGAGACATGACAAAGGCACCTGCCATTCTGATCTCTCTCTCTCTCTTTCTGTGCGTGTGTGTGAAACGGCAGTTTGATACACATTTGATTTCGTATTTTATAATGATCCCACCTTGCACCTTTTACATTGATGAGAAATTTTATGACATGACAATTCACAGATCACATAATTGCCCATTGTTTCTCTCCCTCTCTCTCTCTCTGTCTGGATTCTATTGTGAATGAAGTCAGCTGTGGTTTTTTCACCTGCTACGATATTTCAATGATTGAAATCATTTCATTAGTTCTCCCTTGAAATGTGAACGATATGATTCACAATCCTTGGATCCTATCACATGGAATCTTTTTTTTTGGATGAAAAAAATCGGTCATAATTTCTGCAAATTGTCTCCTTGTAGTAACACTAGTAGTTCTTTAATGGTAGATTTGGAGGACAAATAAGATCTTCTGCCCTCTCTCTTCTTTTTTATGTAGAGTAGTTATAATCTCATCAGATCAAAGTCAAACCAAGGAAAATTATTTGAAGATTCACTAAAGATCTCTCTTATTACAGGTAACTACATTATCGTACATATTACTCTAGTTACACAGTCAACAGTTTACATACGTGTAAGAATCTGAGAGAGTTGAGAACACATTAAGACGTGAGCTCAAATAATTATTGTAGGTACTCTCAAAAAACATTGAGGATATACAGACAATACACAACACAAGTCCCTGGTCTTGTGACAACGCCAAAAGAGATCAGTCAAAAAAAATAATTGTGAAGGATATTATGTCAACTCGTCAAATCAGTTGGTAGTTTGTTGGGGGAAAAATCTGAATTGTGGACATAACCATGCCTCATTAAAGTACAGAAAACATCACAACAGTAGCTAATAAAAAGCTCTTGTCGTTTCTTCTGTTGTAGTAGACAATATAAAATTATTATAATTAATTGAGTACCTATACCTACATACAGAGTACAGAGTCAGGCAGTACAACTTTTTAATACAAGTGTGTGTGTGTGTGTTTATGGGGATCCTTAGTATATTTTAACTACCCTTGTTTTTGTTTTCAGACATAAAAATTAACTAGACTATTATTTCGACTGATTTTTCTTCTCTCTCCATCTCTGTCTCTGTCTTCCCACTTTACGATTATTTCTTGAAATTCAAAAGAATTTAATTCCTCTGCTCTTACTCACTGTGAGTCCACACAACATTTCCGTACATGATTAAATAGTTTAGTATTAATGATAATAAGGATTTGACAGTGGATTAAATTGTGAAGGACGGTAAGGTCCGTACAAAATCAACAACACACATAACAAATGAAGTAAGAATCTGATTACATACTTCCATTGCAATGTGATAGAGAGAGACAGAGAGAGAATGTAATTTCTGGGATTAAACACTATTTAATCTGTAATTACGAACATTTTTTGTAATAAACTGTTTCATACACACAGACAGTGCAGTGTACGGTTTAGACTCAGATTACACGCCACATTTCTCCTAATGAGCCTTGAAGCAATCCGAATTACACGGAGTCTTTTGAATTGTGGATATTATTCACTGAGCTAATTAAACTGCACTGTAACTCCTTTTGTGCATTTGCGTGTATGTGCAGGAGAGAGAGATACAAGGAAAAAATATGTATATCTCAACTTCTGATTCACAATTATTTTTTTAAAACATTAAGTTGCGAATTAAGGAGAACCCACATGTAACAAAAGTACGAAAAAAACCATTTTGCAGGACTATTAGTGGGTGAATGACAAAACTTCATTGATTTATGATTCAATTAGAAATTTTCATGAACAAAACATAACACAGATTTGTCCCTCAGTAAATGCTATACTTATTGCAAAATGGATTGTACCAAACATCCACTGACAAATTGTAAAGTCGAGAAAATCAAAGGGAAAAAAATTCAAATGAAATTAAATTTAAGGCCAGTCATTCAGTCGAAAATGTTGATGGGACAAAAAAAAAGAAGACCCATCACACACAAACACACACACACACACACACACAGACGAATGCTAGAGGAATACGAGAGTACAGAGAGTAAGAGTAAAGTCCCAGACACACACAAAGACACACACACGATACACAATAGACATAATGGAGTGGTACATAATATCAAATATCACATAATAATGGAAATAATGAATAGGGAGGACGCGTGAAGCAGAAGCGCTCTCTTATCATGAGAACCAATCAACTAAGATAGTTTTGATGTCAGTCACATTTTGCAGTGTCTGTCTGCCGTTAGAAGTAATTGAGAAATTTGTTGAGAGTGTTTTTTTCCCTCTTCCACTCTTTGCAAATTCCTTCTGTAATGTACATGTGACATAAGTATTTAATGTTATACCCATTACACAGGATACATTGTGTGTGTGTGGAGTCCATATAGTTCTTGCATCACGACCACAATTATGCACATTGTGCGTATTTAATTATTCATATTTTATTTACTCTCTGCGCATTGTGGCTTTTTATTATCATTATTATTATTTTGATGCTTCTCTCTTCTCCCTCTCTCTGTCATTTTGTATGTGTAGCAGGAATGAAATGGAGGACGTGAAGAAGGAGGAGGAAGACGAAGAAGAGGAATGTGTACATTGAATATAATACAATATTTTTATTATTATTGTAATGTCAGGCAGTATTCCATCCAAATCCACTTGTGGAAAACTTGCTTCGAGCTCTCTATCCCCTCCTCTCTCTCTCACACACACATACACACACACTTGTACTTTTGTGTACGTGTCTGTTGGATGTGTTGATAACTTATGCCATGATTATACCTCTCCTTCGCAGCTTTCTTTTATCAATCTTCTTTTTTCTAATTTCTCATAGTCACATGGAAAACCTTCCCTCTCTGTGTGTATGTGTGTGTGCGTGTGTCTTATGATGAATTTGAATATACCTTGCATATCTTTACTCATCTATATGAATATATATGACCAGAAATTCATGTTGAATTCAATCAAAAATCTCGTGGTCACTTTCTTGAATATCACAACACACACACACAGAGTGACACAGACACACACACTAGTCATGCCTTCATTATGTTTTAAATAGTAATAAATTACTATCTTAAGCTGTTAATACTCAAAAATCCCGACGTACAGTCCTCTGTATTAAATTCTTACTAGTAAAGTAGCTATATCAACTAATCTTTCTCTCTCTCTCTCTCTCTGTAAAGTACATCGTGTGTCCTGTTGATTGCCTTATTTTTTGCAAAACAAAACTGCACTGCTTCGTACAGGCAGGGTGTCTGAAAAAATGGGATGATAATGTAGGAATGTATTACATAAAATGAAAAATTGGAATGTGTGTGTCTGTGATATAGAATCCAGGTGTAAAATGAAAAAATTGTTTCCCTAATCATCAAGTATCTACATAACTACAATATTTTCGAGTCCATTTTTTATGACATGTACGTATACACATTCGTACTGTAGTAGTCAATTGTTTTTTATCTATCAAGGAACTCCAAACTGAAGTGTATTAAATACCTCCGCATTATTAATATTAAATGTGTTGTGGAGTAAATTTTCTCGTGGATTTCTTTACAGGCAGACACACGACGACTCACTTCCGACTCACAGAGAGAGATAATAAGGAATTTGTGAGAAGGAATTTCTTGTTGTTTTTTGAGCTGATTTTTTTTTTGAAAAAATAAAACTAGAGGTGTTTATGGTGTAAATTGTTTTCAGTTAATATAAACGATTTTCTCATAAAATATTGAGAAATGGTAAAGTGGCTTTGGAGGAGGAGGAATATAAGGGCGACGAAAATTGGTGATTGCAAACAACTACAAAAAGACACATAAAATTCTGGATTTTGTTGCCCACCACACACACACACTGACACTCACATTAGGCACTTGACATCCGGGAAGAGGGAATGAAGTGACAGGCAGTGCAGTAATTCAATATGATGCTAAATGTCCTGCAGAAAGTTTTCACAGACTGTTGCATTGTATGTCAAGTTGTCATGTTTGTCATTCGTCATATTTACAAGAAAGTTTTTTCTTCTTCTCCTCATTGACGTTGTTGTTGTGTGTGTGTGTGTTGACTACACACATCCACACAGGAACATAGACAACCATGAACAATGGTTCATGGTTCCAATTGTTCATATACGCATAAATATGATGATGATGTTTCTCATCTTCATCATCCCTGTTTTTGAGACTCTTCTCTCTCTCTCTTTCTCTCTCTGTCCACTCTCTCAATATTATATACTAGTAGAGAGTCTTTCCCGCAGTCTCAAGCCATCGGCTTAAATGTGCTTGCTTGTGTACAACATGCAAAATATACTTAATAATCTAAATGGTTTTGTCATTATACTTTCCCTCGCCATCTAATTGTACGAGAGCAAAAGTCAACACAATTACAATATGTATGTACGACACAAATCACGTCCATCAACTATTCTCCGTGTGCATTGTACAGTACACACACGCAGACACACTATGTACAGTAATGAAGACGAATCTCTCCTTCCTACATCCTGAGTCCTGACATGTACGATCTACACTCTCGATCAGGAAATCATGGTTGAACTTTACCCTGACATTTTCACTCGTACGCCGTCCAACCACGTTGACCAGGATTAGATTAGATTATAATAGTTTTAATTTGACTAACCTCAAAAAATGAGCATTCTACAAAAGTACATTGTATTTGTACACACACATTCACTTGTCTACTTGTACATTGTATAAGGTGGATCAGTTACCTGTCTGTGTTGCGTGTCTCTATTGAATTAATTCATATGATTGGAATCTAACAAGATTTTTTTCCAAACAAAATATTTAATCAAGAAAAGACAGGTGGAAACTCGGGATAGTTTGGAAGATTCAACTTTTCGATTCATTTGAGAGGGGGATTAAAGAGTTTTCATAGTTTTGATTCAATAATACTCTCTCTGTGAAGGACAACTCATTTTAATGTCAGTCAGATTTAACATATATTTTGTGATTATTGTATTTAACTTGGAGAGGAGGGGATTGAAGGGAAAATGAATTCATAGGAGCGTTATTAAAAATGTGGATTGTTCCTTGGCCAAGCGTCAAGCCGGTCATGAGGGAAAGATTAAACAGAGACAGACAGACAGAGATGAGGAAGGCTTAAGATAAACACAAATACAATGTGAAGACTTCATACTTTTTGTGCCGGGTTCACAAACTCAGTCTGCCGTACGTTTGTATGTGTGTGTGGATGTGTGTGGGATATAAAATTATGAGAACTCCTCACAGAATATTATGTGTACTCTCCTGTTGTTGTGGTTGTTGTTGGTGTACGAACAAAATGTTGACTGTGTGTGGTTCCCTCACGTAATATGTAATAATCTTCTAATAGTCCAAAGGTAGGCCACAATTGTCCAAAGAGAGAGAGAGAGAAATAGAGGAGGGTGAAGGAAGGTAATGGTAGGGAAGCGAGAGGGAGAGAGAGAGGGATGAACCTTAAAGTCTATCTTGGGTGGTCTGTCTCCTCCGTGGATCCTCTTGAATTTTTAAGTCTCGTGGATGTGTGAGTAATTTTTACTTACCTTCCCTGACTCTGTGTGTGTAGTGTGTCTGTGTTGGAAGGATCCTTGGACAGAGAGGGAGAGAAGGGGAAAGGTATGCCGTTTGATGTTGAGCAGATGAGAAGAAGAAAATCCTCAATTAAGTCTCTATTCTGTATTTCAAATAACGTTTTTCTTCAAGGAGTCAATAATGAGGATCATCTCATCACTGATCGTGCCTTCCATCCACCCAGGATTCCTCCATTGATATTGTTATTACAAGGCATGCCGTAAATGGCTTCTTCTTCTCCTCCTTCCTTCCTTCTTTTTTCCCCATTGATTGGATTATCCTCTGTAATTTTTGCAAAAGACTTTTTGTACGAAATTTCATACTAAAATATTTCCTCCTTCTAAGAAAAACTCATTTCCTTCAAAATGACCGTACATTCTATTGTAAGACAGGCTGGGCCAATTTGTAACAAGAGAATAAAGGGTTTCCAAATATTTGGCGAGGTACATAGACTCTACTGTGTATTGTAATTCCATTATAAATATAAATTTATATGCTGTCCAAAATGGAGAAAGAAGCTGCGGGAGAAACATGATATGAAAAATATCATAATTTTCCCATCCTCCTACCTAATCCGTCCATCCCAATCTCAATTCTTATTCCTTGCCGAGTTTGGATTCAATATTCCGATCATGATCCGGACTCTGCGTGTGTGTGTCTATACGGAATTTACTACTTGTAATTATCCAGTGTTGAACACGGAGTGTTGAGATATGATACGTTTCGCTTCTTTCCTTCTTCCTTCTGTACATCATGGACATCATGAAAATGAGTAGAAGTTTGTTCAAAATTCAGAAGGGCAGGTCGTTCAGGCTATGTATGTCCTAGGAATAATTTTTGTTGTGTGTGTGCGTAGGATAAATTGAGGCACAGGCTCTCTTTTTCCCTTCTTCTAGGGTTAGAAAGTTATAGGTGGCAATTACTCATGGAGCGGCGTATGATCATTTTTCCATCTCTTTCTCTCTCTCTTTCTGTGACTTGACTTGAAGAGATCCATGGGTGTGCCTCTAATGATGACTTTGTGGGTGGACACGGCCTGGTGTCCGACCACATTAAAAAAAACCGTTTAGAATTCTTTTACAATGAGGATTTCGATCATTTCCATCTTCCTATACACTACACTATATAGCTATTGTACACATTTGTGTGTTTTGTGTAGTGTGTACCAAAAGGATTCTTCAGATAATGAAGATGTCTCCTTTTCATTCCGTCTGTCTCTTCTCATTGTTCTGTCTCATTCTCTTCTTCCTTCGCTTCCTCCTCCTCCCTTATGTGCCCTGACGAATTCACAAAGGCCCTTTATTTCTTTGGTCCGCTTTTTCTTCAAAAATCAAAGAGTAGTCCCAGTCACACAGTCAATAGCCAACAAAGAACGGAAGTGGGAGTTTGGCGGGTTTATCCACACACACACACACATACTCTCTCTCTCATTCAATGAAGGTGTCTTTGAGGAGGAAGAAAAGGATAATAAAAAAGTTTCGGCAAGTGTCAAGTAAAGTGTCGTATATGTAATGCATGTGTGTGTGAGAGAGAGAAGATATAAATCACAATTTAAATGGCTCAACCTGTAATATGTGAAGCACGACTGGGTTTTTAAATTAGTCTGTTGTACACACTACCTGTGTGTGTAGTTGTGTGTGTAGAATGTATGATTGATTTCCGTATTGTGAATTAAATTCACTTGTATTTTTTTATTTACAAAGAACTCATAAAATGTGCAATGATGAACTTTCGAGATTAATTACGATAATTCATTTTTTAGCTAAATTTCTCTTGTTTTTTTACTTGTAGTTCTCCTGTCCCTCACCTTCAGCTCAATCCAATGCATCACATTATTTGCTCCGCTCAACGGGAATGGAGTTCGTGGGACAGTCACATGGATCCAGGAAGAACTCGGGTCAAAAGTGACGGTCCTTGTGAGTCTAGAATCGTTAAGTAAAGTGGATGAGACACTGGAGTACTCTTGGGCTATCCACGAATTCCCTGTTAACTACGGCAATAATCCAAATTCAAGATGTGATCGTGCAATTCTAGGAACACCGTAAGAAATCCTTTTTCATTTTTCTTTTAATAATCTTCCAAGAAAATACTTTCTTTACATTTTTCATACTCAAAGTAGAAGAGTTTATTATGGTGTAGTTACATTGTGAATGTTATATCGAGTAGTTTACATGTCCCTGTGAAATATTTGTTTCTCTGCATATATCTCTGTAGTATGTAAACATTTTTACAAGTCCTTGACTCCACAGCAGACTATTTTGTGGTAGAATATAACATAGCCTATGTTACGTAGGTATGAACACACGAAGAAAGACATGGAGGTAGAAAAAAGTTTTTTAATTTTATTACTCACCCCCCATAAGCCTAGATGTGTGTGCCTCTCTCTCTCTCCGTGTGTGTGTAATATGAGTCGAGTTTTGTGACAAGTTTTTTCTTTTGTACTTTTATTACCATGCATTCTCTCTCTCTATTTAACTCTGGGTGTTCATAGCCCATGAGCAAGGTGTTCTTGTTTAGTGAAAACATGCATAACATATTCAATTGTTACGTACACACAACACACACACACTCAAACCACAGACTTTTATTGACCTGGTCATGTTCTTCGTTCTCTAAAAAACTGCAGGGGAAGGATTTGGAAAATGTGAAGACAAAAAAAAAACGTTGTTTTTTTCCACATGAATTTTCCCCACTTGCATGACATTAAAACACACAACCCCCTGAAAAGAGAGAGAGGAGGGACAATGTAATACTTATGTGGAAGAAAAAAGGGAAAAGAAAACAAGGGACTATTTAAATGAATTCTATCAACAATTCCATGTATAAAGTGCGTAGGAGTACAGTTAAAAATGCATGGATTAACTAGTACATAATCATATGTATCACAATGGGAAAGGATGGGATGAGTCGCTGATGAAACAAACTCAGGGTGGATTTGCTATTGTTATTTTGTTGAGGTGAGAAAGGAAATTGTTGCAACAACCACGTACTATGTACCAGTACAAGTATAGTTATTATGCAAGCGGAAGTGTACATGTATGTACGCTTTGTACTGTATAGGTACGAATGTGTCTTTTGTTTTAAATAGGATATTATGAGGGCAGTATGACTGTCGAGTAGTCAGAGAGAGAGAATCTAGTTCAAATAATATGAAAATAAACGCATTAACTAAGGTAAAGTACAATTTTCTCACGGTAAGAGACAACATGGGAAAAAATGCAAGTTAGTTTAATCTTCAATTTTTTTCTCCCATTTTTTTCAATACAAAACAAACAGTTTTTAAATTAATATGCTAACGTAAAGGTAAAAAAAATTACGAAATTAAATGACATTTATTTGCTATTCGTACAGCCGTAGTAGTTATGAATTATATAATAAAAAACAAGCGGGACTTCGTCTCACTCGTCCGCAGAGGAAACTCAATATTATTGATAAGTAAACAGGTCCATCAATTTAATATGATTCCATTGCCATTGTACCACCGATATTTTTTGCAAAAACAAATTCTCTAAATACTCAAATTC
>WJFB01000812.1:0-46193 GCA_009870185.1 Pygmarrhopalites habei | reverse complement strand
CAGAAAAAATCTGCCTTTAGAAAATAAAATGATTTTTTGAAAAGTTCATTGGAAAATCGTGATTTTTTCAAAATTGCGCGCTCCAGACCAGACGCTTTGACCTTTTGACCTGAAACAAAGTGGGTGAGATCACAATTGTAGAGATCTTCAAAACCGTGTATTTGGATTATTTTTGTCATATACGGCGGAGGCTGTAGGGGGGTAGTGAAAGGTTTCTGGGCACCGTGTACATGTGTTTGTGCCTTTCTGAGCGATCCCCCTTTCTACGCTGAAGAAGAGTTTATGAAAGATGAATGAAGAGGATTTTGTGCAAATCTTTGGAGAATATACAAAAGAAGAAGAAGAAGTAGTAGTAGAGACAAGTCTAATATAGATCTTAAATGCAGAATGAACGTGTACAAGGTAGACGTAAAAAATAGACACCATACCATGAGTATTATCCACAAAACAAAGTAGTCAGCAGACTGAGTAATCATATACAGGTGGGTGAAATAGATCAAGTACAACAAAGCAAAATGTGCAGCAAATGAATGAATTTTACGGCATTAGTATAATATTCTTAATAATTTTCACGCAACTATTTGTATACCATTTCAGATAATATACACAGGACGAATATGCACAGACGAAATGAGAGAGATGTTTCAATATTACTTTGTCAGAGGTATCCCCTGATTCTCAATAATATTAGTAGTAGTAGTAGTTGGCTAACTAAAGCTTTTTTTACTTTACTGAGAAAATGATCATACAGTAGACTTTGAGTGAGTAAGTAATTTTAAAATATTTACTTACAGATACTGTGGAGAGAGACGGGGCGGATTGTCCAAGAGATTTTCTTAATCTTGCAAGATTTGATCCACCACTTCCACTCCCAAAATCGGTACCTAAAATCATTTTAGTAAAAATGACATTGCTTGAGAATCATTCTCATACTTTACTCATACTTAGTCAAGTGAATAATCAAATCTACTTCAACATCTTGGAACTGCTAGCTGTACAACATAGGTGTAAATGACAGTAATTTTAATTTAGAGTAGACAACTCACTTAGAAAGTTTGATGACTCTTTTCGTCGACGTCGGTGAGAATCATCCGAAGAAGCTTGTCTTGATATCGATCTCAACACCCACAAATTTGGAGAACACATCACTTGGGCCAAGATAGACTTTTGATGCCCAACTTGGAGAAGTGACTGATGTCTTTAGATTAATTGCACCATATTAGGATGATGAGTGTTTTGTTCAGCTGAGAGACAGAATTCTGCAAATGCACAAAACATTGATGTCCATGAACCAAACACATGTAATACATAGTTATGGTCTAGATATTCCAACTAATTCATGAAATTACCCTCCGCCAAAGTAATTATCAAGAATACAATAGTCATTACATTTACAAGGTCGAAATAATCCTAAACAAAAATCAATCCATATGAATTTCAACAACAATCAAACTTTTTACAACAACAAACAAGTTACCTCTAAACTTTGTCTTCCTTTCCTTCTACTTTGCGGAGTGGTCCCATAATTTTTAAAATCATGGAAATAAGAAATGGAACTTTAAACAACTTGTGAAACCCTCGTGCCGTGAGGGAGTCGAAGCCATAAAAATCCAAAATCACTCACTCAAAAAACTAAAACTTTTCAATCTCCATTCACAAATTTACCCTTTCTTCAGTCAGGCTAACTGAGGCTAAAAGCTGTTCCTCTTCAAATCCAAATGTGGGAAAGGAGGGGGGGGGGGTATATTTTTACAGATCTGTTGAGTATTTCGTTCTGATCTTTTTTTCTTTAGTCAGAGTTGGTCACCCAGGTCAAACAATGTAAGTATTTCATTTTGTCAATCATTTTGGAGTGAATTCATCATTCTCTTCTTTTCTTTTTTCAGGAGATGTAGATTTCTGCGGAATCTAAACTGGGTTGACAGTGCAATTCCAATACTTTTGTTGAGTTATGTTTTATTTGCCCTACTATATCCTAGACAGTTTGCTCTCAGTGACTTTGAATCCTTGTCCATTAAAGACATTGAATCTGAATTGCAACCTCTTCAAGATCATCCTCATAATAATCAAACAATAGTCCGTCCAAAATGTCCACTGTTACCTACTGAAGAGAATTATGTTTTGGACAAGATTGTTCACAATAGTTCTACAGTAAATTTCGACTCGGCTCAACTTGTCTTTCATACTGAATTGGGTGGTCGTTGGTCACCAAAATCATGTTCACCACAACATTATGTAGCGATAATTGTACCCTACAAAAATCGGTAAAATAGATCTATTCCATCTGTAGTTACTACATTTTGTTTTTAATTTAGAGTCACAAAATAAGTACTCTTATTTTTTACTATCTTTTCAGAGAAGACCAACTGAGAAAATTTCTGACTTATATGCATCCTTACCTTCAGCTACAATTGATCCAGTATCAAATATTTATCGTGGAGCAACTAGACGATGATATTTCTTATCCCTTTAACAGGGGCAAATTAATTAATATAGGATTTGAAGCATCCAAAAAGTATGGAGGGTTCCAATGTTTCATCATACATGATATTGATCTATTACCAGAAAATATTCAAAATATTTATGGATGTACTCACCGACCACGTCATATGAGTGCTGTCGTCAGTTCTTTTAGGTAAATAATACTACATACAACTTTTTCCTCGTACATTTGTATCTTTGATGTAATGATTTGGGTATCAAAGTAATTTCTCCTTGCTCCCACACGCTACCCATTTTCGCACATGCTAGCTTTGATTTTTGTCGTGTTTAACCTCACTCTCAAGCCAAATTATTTTGTAGGAAGTACTATTTCATGTATGTAGTCTTGGAAGTAAACTTGCAAAATATTTTTTTCTTTTTCTATTTGTATAGGTATACACTTCAGTATGAAAAACTTTTTGGAGGAGTCTTTTCCATAACATCTAAACAGTTTCAATTAGTGAATGGATTTTCAAATGAATATTATGGATGGGGAGGCGAGGATGATGTAAATATAACTTCCGTTTTTACAAATTATCTCAATAATTTGTACTATTTGATTGAATAACCTTTGCTTAAAGAAATTTTCTTGCTTCCATTTATTTCAGAACTTTGGACAGCGACTTCAAATCCAAAATATTCCAATTATACGATTTCCTCCCCATTTATGTTCTTATAGTATGATGCCCCATGTTAAGCAGACGCCTAATGATGATAGGTTTAAAAAATTACTCTCCACTGTCAATACGTTTCCAGTGGATGGTCTAAATAGCTTAAAATATAGTGTCGTTAATTTTGTCACACTTCCTCTATATACCTTGATTCAAGTCAAATTGACTTCGAATTCATAACGTAAATGGTTTTTTTATAAACCATCATTTGTTGTTCTTTTTCTTTGAGATATTATTTTTAATTTTACAAGTTTTCCCTTCAAAAGGATCTTACTACCAGTTGGGTGTATTCCATAAAAAGACTGAACTACAAGTAGACGCCGCCAAGTAAATCCCGAATTCATTCATTGACATGTAGAGAAAGAAATTGAGGTATTTTCTTAAATATAAATACAAACTCGCGAGACCAAAACGAAATATTGCAGATTTTTCCACAGATAACATAATTGTGTATAGTATGTACACGTATGCTGGTATACTCATTCGTACTTTTGAATAAACAATAATGTTGTATGTCAATAATAGGTTGTGATATATAAATAACTTTTTTCTGTATAGAGCCACATGTCCTTCCTCAATCTCCTGCAAATCCAAAAATCTCATGTAAGTAGTTCATTCCATGTACAATGGAACACCAATTTTCTGAATAATTCATCCTGCACAAAAATCCTGCGACGAGTCTCACTTGAGTATGTATAAAAGTTGTGCTGTCTGCTACTGCATCAAATCCCTTGCAATAGTTGCAACACACACAATATATTACATGTTATGCGCTACTTTCCTTGTGCATAAAATTTCTCCTTCTCCTTTGGTTTAGACTCTTAAGTAACTTACGTACATGTCAACATCATAGCTTTTAACTTATACTGGTATTCAACTTCCTTGCCAAAAATTGTGATAATAGTAAGCTAAAAGACAATATGTTTGGGTCTCTCTGTGTACAGCTCGCACACAATGAGACATTCTTTTTGTGACGATTTTTCCTCTATTCCCCTCCCTCCCTCTCTCATGAAGTTAATTAGCAAAGGAATTTCATGAATCATATATTGGTACACACAGAAAAAATGTAGGTCTATGACTAATCTTAAAGTTTTGTCAATTTACTTGTAAACATGAAAATATGAAAACTCACCCAATACGTCTCTTTCAGTTTGACAGTAACTTTGAATGTGCAGAATTGAAAATTTTTTGATGTACAACTTTTTAAAAAATTGGTTTTTTCTATTCCAAAATAAGATTTACGAAAGGTGGTAGTTGTTGTCGTTGTTGAGAAGCGAATTCCAGCACCAAATATCCAGTGTACTGTGTGACTGTGTTAGTACAATAAAATTCGGGGCTACTCCTTCACAACACTTTCCACTTGACGTTGGCTGGCTGGGATCGTCCAAATGAACTACTAACACAAACTGACGTTGTTGTAAGTACAGTCGTAAGTTTGTTTCCTGCATTTTTTCCCCACAACCTCGTCGCCGTCCTCAGCTGTAACAAAGTATTCCTAGGGGTTGGTTTTTTGGATCAGAGATGAGAAAGAGAGATAGTATATCCATTTAATATGCACACACTCGGTGGGTTAACGATGAGGGGAAGGGGAAAAATACAACAGGCCCTGAATCACAGTCTTACGACTGTAAGTAATAGAGAGAGACCAAACTTTTACTGTTTGAATGTCCCATTATAGTATAGTAAGGAGTTAGAATGTTTTGCCAATAATTCCCAATATACACAACCTTGAACTTTACACAAATATTCCTATATTTTCCGTGTCAGTCTTTGGTTTCTTTAACGAGACACTTCTTGTCATTGTCGGCCAACCATCTTTTCCTCCCTCTCTCTCTTCCTCATGCTTAATTGATGTGAACATCACGTCAGGATGCTTTGCCAAAAGTTTGTATACATTATTTATTTTCTTTGTACTTCCTGTCCCTACATTAACTATATACATTTACATTACTGATGTTCCAAGTCTCCAGTCTCGCAGTTTCAGCAGGAATAATTTGTTGATAAATATGCGTAAGTATTTGTGTGTGTGCAAATAATAACCTGATGATATACTTCTTGACTAAAATATGACCTCTCTTTCCTTGTTGTCTCCTTTATTTTTCTATCAATTTCTTAAATCATATTTTCTCTACACGCTCCTGTCCTTACAGTCCTCAGTCGTGTAAGTATCTGTGTGTGTGTTTGTGACTAATGCATCATTACGATATATGGTTATAGCCGAGGACATTTATTTACGAGGGCTTTTTTTCTCTCTAGGTTCCTCCACATGTATATTTAAAGTCAGATGACTCATTTCTTGGGCATGGTGAACTAAGTAGGGTTTAATGTGGCTTTTTATAGACCAGACAGCATACAATTCTGTCTGTATGGTCAGGACTGGAGCAGTTAGTCTCTCTGTAACTCAATAAGAGAGAACTACTTCTTCACACTATGCTTAATAACTGAATGTAAAACTTTTATCTCTCTCTTCTAAACTGTGTGTTTATTACTCTGAAATTCTAATTAAGGCATGTGTTCCCGACTTGTCTACTGTCAATTAGAAGGATTTCTTGTGACAATTAATTTGATGACAATGAAAAATTCAAGTATGCAATTAATTTACTCAGACAGTGTGACAATGTGTCAACATGTCATCATAATACAAAATCTCAAATCATGCTTATATTTTTGGAAGAAATTTATTTCTTGTTTGTGTTTGTAACATATTAGGACTTCATTCAAGAAAGATGTCGGTCATATATTTATCACTCATTATTTTCTCTCTTATTTTAAAGTTAATGACTACAATATTTTCGGAATGTTAATACAAATAAACATATCTGCTCTCGAATTGTAGCTCATTCTTTTACATGGGAAATTCTTTTAGACAAATATTTTTTATAAAATCATGACTGAACGTCTTTACACATTGAGGGATATTGCATAACTTTCACTACACTTTCTTTGTAACTTCCATTTCATCATGAATTGAAAAATAAAAAATAAAAACGGAATCAAAGTACTTATAAATTATAAGTTATAATATTAACTGACGAAATGAACAATGACAAGATAATAGTTTCCAGTGGCAAAAAATTGTATAATTAATTGTAATTTAAAATCTACGTTCATATATTTTCTCTATCACATCATTTATATGTTGCACCATTGTAAGGGACAGCGACGTGTGTTTTTGATCTTACCTATACAAGAATTATATTATTTGTATTAAATTTATTATGGAATCAGGAGACATATATAGAGAGGTGAAGCCAAAACGAAGACTAACATTGTCTCTAATATTGAAATAAGATTCTGAGTGTAATTATTATTTATTATTTTCCAAAAAGGAAGCTTGTACCCTCGTATCTTTGACTCCACCTTCACTTTCACTTTGTCTCAACAGTTTACTAAATTGTTGAACTAATTTTTGTGACCAATTGTGTACTATTTTGGAAGAATGAATAAGTATTACACTGACAAAAACTCATTGTACTGTCGTCGTATTGAATGGAAATCAAAATGTATACTTGTGTGACTTATTTTTTAAGTTTGTTGAGAAATATTTTCAAAAAATTGTATATATTCACACACATTACGTATACCTGGTCATCAAAAGCTCACAATACAGTAATGAATACAACTGTAAGGAGAGTATTTAGAATGAAATTATATCGTATAAATTTTTAACTGTCGTATAATATTTCTCCCTTTTACATTTCCATTTCAGCACACGTCCTAGTTTGTGCCTGTTTTTCTCTTTGTCTTTAACTAATCCATGTCATTGAAGGGACCGATGGCAATTTGTAAATTAATTAATACAATATTATATTTTGTTCATATTTTTGTTAAATTCTTATTTTGTAAAAACTAAATAATGACTTGTGCAGGAAGTGGAGGAAGAGATGGTACGCTGAAAACGAATTTTTCAATTCTCTGCCCGAAATTTTAGACGGAGGTAATTGACGGACTTTTGTCATCATCCAAACTGTGCGTATTAATATGAACAAGCTGTTGATGAACCGGATTTGAGTGCCTTTGAATATATTTTGAATTATTCAATAAGTTAACAAACATATTTTTCTCAATATTTGATTGAGAGTGGTAGGCGGAGTGGAGAAAGTTTCCAATTGTTTGCTGACTTTCTACAGGAGAAAGTTGAAGGGCTGTCCCATCATCATTAATGTTATTCTCTATGAAAAAAGTACAAACACTTGCCACCCACAAGCAAACCAAAATGAGAATATTTGATGTCAGGGAACAGTTGGAGTGATTACATCCGTCCATGTCACTGGAATTTAAGTAAATTCTTTTTTAAAAAACATATAGTAATTACATATTTATATGCAAAACAATTCATTAAGAAACTGTCAGATTGAACGTCAATTTCCACTCACCAGGTTAATAGACAACCATGTAGAGTTTCATTCTGTAATTAAATAAAATCGACGTGAATTTATTGATTTTTTTCAAAAAGAATAATTGTGTCAAGGATTTTGTTAACTCACCTCCAGTTTAAATTTTCCACATTGATTTTCCTAAAAAATAATCCAATTAAAAAGTGAGCACATTAATCATACACAGTGACCATAAAAATCTGAATTACTATTTAAAACACTCACCATATTTTGCATCACACATCTTCGAACGACAAGTTTTTCCCGAGTTGTGGCTACAAAAATTAGTAAACAAATTTTCATTGTGTTTCCACATATTTCTCCCTAAGTAATGCTACTAAAGTGAATTAAAATAGTTTCAAAATCATAACAGTTTGCATACCAGAGATTCCCACCAGCTTTATACAAAAATGTGCTGGAAATAAACCGTCTTTATGACCCCTCTTGGGAACTTTACATTTTTCTTTAAAGAAAATTTAGGAAAAATTTATTTTAAAAATGTCCATTCCTTATTTTAATATAAAAATATGACAAATTTTTTACTGAAAATAAAATGTCAACTGACCAGTGTAGGAGAAAGGTCCAGGTTGAAATGGGTCTTCACAGGTGATATCACTACTATTACGTGACGAACATGTAAAACAACTTATTGCGTAGGCTAAAAAATTAAAATGACAAAAATTTCTCCATTAGTGAACTGAAAGAAACTTGTTTTTTTCCAGCAATTTCTCACCACACCTCATTTAGACCCAGTACGAGTGTTTGTCAACTTTCTTTCTCACCTTTATGAGAGACTCCAAGGAAATTGATGAAAACGAATGACAGTAAGAGATACTGAAGTGAGTCCATCGTCCCTGTCTTCTTATTTTGTGACAAATACTTGATTGACAAAAATTCCACTAGACCCACAAGCGCACATTGACGACGACACTCTCAGTCCCGGTTTTCCCCTTCTTTAACTCAACGCGAACAATTCACGAGGAGGAGAAAGAAAAAGATGAAAAAGAATGTTTGGACATGATTGTTACCAAGTAGCCTATGCCATGAGTATTCATGCTTGTTCTCCAAACAGTTTGTATATGTATTGTTGTTGTTGTCGATGCTGGCTACTCTCTAGTTGACCATAATCTCGGGTGTGTGTGTTTGTGTGTGTGGATAAAATAGATGAGTTTTTTCATTGGCCTTGACAGGTATCAAGGGTCTCTAGCAAACACACACAGCATATGTACAACTACCCACAAGTGTGTGGCACACACCATCCACGTACACACACATATATACACACACTCAATGGTATGTAATTGAATCAATGAAATATTATTATTATATAAAAAGTCGAGGAGGAAGAACAAGAAGAAGAAGAAGTTTGGGTTGAGCAGATTTCAAAATGGGTTTTGCTCTTGGTTTTTCAAAAAATATGTATATAATTTTTTTGAACGAGAGCGGCGGTGAGGCGGATTTAGAGTCATGTCAACAGGAAATTTGCAAAGTGATGAGATGGGAGTGTGTAATAGTAGCAGAGTAGAGTGGTGTGTTGTGTGCTCCACGTTTGTTTACATATATATATATTGTGTAGTTGGGAGAGAGAGAGGGAGGAAGAGAGAGAGAGAATTTTTAGTTGAAGGAAAAAGTTGTTGAGGAAGAAGAGCAGCAGTAGTAGCGGGACTCGTACACGGGTAGTAGTATTCCTCGGGTAGAGAGAGTGAGAGCACGATCAAGAGTCTTAAAGAGTGCTGGAGGCTGCAACAACCAAGAGAAGGAAAAGAGGTCTGTTGCTGCTATTAAAAGTATTAATATGTAGGCACTTAATGGAGTTATGCTACACACACACTCACTCACTCTCCTCCTCTTCCTCCTCCTCCTCTTCTGGTAGTCGTGTGCTCCTCTTTGGAATTCTCCCCCTCCTCTCACTCTCTCTCCCTCTCTCTTATTTGTGTTGTATATATGTACAGCAGCTATGTGATATATAATAATAATAAGTATAACTGTGCAAAACTGAAAGAGCTCTCTCCTTCTGCTCCAGACTGGTGTAGCTAATGTATGGCCGGGTATTAACTGTGTGTGTGTACGTTATTTTTCACTGTGTATACAAGTACAAGTACACAGGAGGAGGAGAAAGACGAAAGAGAAGAGGCAGGAGGAGCAGTCCGCACTGAAGCTTAAAGAGACAGGCTATAACCTCAGATGAAATATCTAGTTATATAGTCAAGTAGAAGGCTATTGATTTTGAACGGGAGTCTGGCATTAAGGCAAAAGTTTATGTTGTGTGAGAGAGAGTGGAGTTGGAGACTAGGACTAGAGTCAGAGTTGGAGTTAGAGTCGGAGTAAAAGAGTGGGACTAGGCATGGCATAGAAGTGGAGGGGGAGGGAGGGGAGAAGGGAGGCTAAGTAGAAACAGAACACAGAATTTTATATTGCTTTCTCATACATATACATACGCTGCACATGTGTGTGTGTCTGTGTGTACATATAGAATGTATATGAGAGAGAGAGAGAGAGAGAGAAAGATTTGTGTATGTGTATATAGATTTAGAGGCCACGAGCTACATACACACGAGTGGCATAGCCATGTATCTGTATGTAGTGTACATAAGCACACACACATACACACGAACACACGTACTTTGGATGGACGTGCACGTCCTACATACACCCAACATGTAGATATACACATCACAGTAGACTAGAAGAGTGAGTAGAATGTGGTGTGTTCTACGTCAGTCCAAAAACTCCGAATCGGAGAAGAAGGGAAGGGAAGGTTGTGTGAGGGTTTGAGATCGAAGGAGGTGAAGCAGAGGGAGAGAAGTACAGCACAGTCAAAAGCAAGCATGGACTGCTGTGTGTGTGTGGATACATGGTACAAAGTAAAGGAGAGAGAGAGAGAGTTTCTCTATTCTGGGTTCCCATTCAACGCTGCCAGTTTTGTGTGAGCTAGGAAAAGAAAATTCGTGTATTATATATATTTATCTAGTACTCTACTGGGTAGATGTTGATCGTAGTAAAGTAAAAGGAGAAGAGAGAGAAGAAGAGAGCGTTTTTGTGGCCCATTCCTCCGGCTGCTAGTGCTACTGCTGCTTGCTTGCTGCTGCTACACAGCAGAGTGTTCCACTGCTTCCCGAATTCACCATCGATCAATATACTATAGTACATGAGCTGGGTAAGTGCAATCAGAGAAAAGAGAGAGAGGGAGAAAAACGCATATATATTTATACACACACACAAAGACACTTCGCACTGCCCATTCCTTGCATCCACGACTCAACCAACATTGTTGTTAGCCACATATCACGCACACACACACACTCGTATACACATACACACAGATTCAGAGCCGGAAAAAGTGCTCGCATCATTATTTCACTATATTCTCTGTCTCTCTCACTCCAAGTCTTCTATACAGACTTCTCTCACTGTGTGTCTGTGTATCTGTGTACCCTCTCTCAACTTCTTCTTATATAAATTTCTCCCTCTCTCTCTCTTTCTCCTTATCTCCTTGTCCCTCACTCAACTCACTGGGTTGTGTATGTGGAGTGTGGTGTGGTGTGTGTGTTTGTGTGTGTCTCTGTCGTTTTATCATAAATTTTCATTCACCTACCCGCTCTCTCTGTCTCTCTCCTTCCTCCGTTCCCTCGTCCACGTATCACAATCACATTCATCTTCTCTCTACTAAATATCTTGTGTCTATCCCTCATTTCTCCATCCAGGAGAGTTGTTCACTCGAGTCAAGGAAAAAAGGACGACCAAGGGAAAGGCCCGCCAGGACAACAGGAGACACAAGAAATTGAGTAAGGGATCCAGGAGGAGGAACAGCGAGACTTTAAATTCTTCCGGAAAAAATTCAACGAAAACTCTTCGGCTCACCGTGTACACACACACACACATCTGTACACGGAGAAAGGATATTGTGAGAGTGACAGTGAGTGTGTGTTTTTGTGTGACGGTGATTGTGTGGCGGAAGTTTTTATGTGGATGGCATTTGTTCAGTGATATCTAATATCATCATCAGTGAGAGTGAGTGAGAGACAGTGTGTGTGTCAATTGGACATAAATGAAGATTACCCTCTTTGTAAAGAGGGAGTAAAAGAGGAGGAGGGGAGTAATCAAAATTCACATTTAATCGGTTTGGTCGTTTCAGTTGGTGTGGTTATGGTCTCATCATCATGAGGAGGAGGATGATGATAATTACTTTGAGAGACATTTCAACTTGTTATTGGCCAACTAATACTTCCACAATTACAACAACAACGACTAGTACGACGGAGGAGAGGAGGTCGATGAGGACTGTTTGTAGTGTACTCTTATAAAAAAGGAGGAAAGAAGGATTTCAAGGAAAGAGAGGAGAGAGAGAGGATAAAAAATGCTTCTCACAGTGGTCGTTTCACACTAATTACAAGACGGCGCTGAACGATATGCAGGTTGCTACTTTGTTTCGGGAGACTGCCAAGGTCCTTGGGGCTTCAATGGACTCGATCCAATGGTAACAACAAACATAAAACAAATCAGATGATATCATACTGTATTTATTTTTGAATTCATAATTACTAGTAATTGAGAATCAAGGTAGTTTTTCTTACAACAGTTTATGACTGACGTATGTGTGTGAGTCTGAATGGAAACTTGAAATATTGCGAGGGTCACAAAATTAATTATAAAATGGTTGGGCCTAGATACTGACGTTCGTAGATATGCATCATACATAAGAACATAGTAGAGGATTGGTGTGAAGAAAATGTGTGGGTGATAAAAGGAAGGATTTAGAATGGAGAGGAATAAAAAATGTAAGGGATGCACTCAAAATTGCAGGAGGAGGAAGGGGAATGGCCTGTTAATTCATTCCCGTAATTTAAAGATTGGGAAGAATGAGCAATAAACGTGAGGATCTTAATTACAAGATATCACAAGTTTCAGGTTAAATTCCTCCTCGCATTTCTCATGGTGATTAGACTTTAGATTGACCTAGTAACAAAGTGAAGGAGGGAGTATATACTTAGCTATATGTATGTATGTATATTTGTGGAGAGAGGAGGAGAAGGGTCTCTTGACAGAGCTAATAATTGAAAGTTTTGGACTTTTGAAGTTTTGACGGGGAGGGGATGTGGATGCGGATGGTGGGGTACATGTTTGAAAAGTTTTTGGACAAGACCATTCATGTAGTATGGTTGAAAGTAATATGAGAATCTTTTCTTATTAATTATTAATGCTCCAAATTTCACTGATACCATAGTACTACACCTTATGTAGTATGGCTACATAACTGCAGGGAGAAAAGAGAGGGGGGAAAGTGCAGGGTGAAAGTTTAACAATATTATTACAGGAAGGAATAGAGAGGGTGTGTGTGAGAAGACAAGGAATTTTGTTGTGGACTTTTTATGCTTTTGTATGAATTTTCAAAATACTGATTATCATAATTATTACTCGTAGCTGTATGAAAGCGGAGAGTCAAGCTGATGACGGGTATGAGACTTGCATAGACACAGTCTGTGGTAATCATGTCGAGAGGATGTTGAGTGGACCAGGGAATAGTCTGGATAGTCAAAATTTGAGGATGGATGAACATCTTGGTGGTCATCACCCTCACCGGTCCTCATCCATGTCAGGAGGGATGAAGATGGAACAGTACGGAGACCCTTACTCCTTTGTTGATGAACCCAACAATATTTGCTTACCTAATAATAATAATATGATCATGTCCTCTCACCTCCCACCACAAACCAAGAAGAGGGGTCGGAGGAAAAAGCCAGATGTCAAGTGAGTTGACCTCATCCATTTTATTCTGCTATCATTTGATGTGAGGTTGAATTTTTTTACTAAATTAATTTCTTACCATTGCCATTGTAGGGTGGACGATTATGGTACAATTGTTAGTGGTAGAGACAATGATGTTATCATGGACAAGGAGAGGAAACGACAGTGAGTACTTTTATTTTTAAAAAAACTATTTTAAATGAACCATTACTTAAAAATAACTGGTATGGTGTCACATCCGACATTCACGAAAATTGTAAATGTAGTTATGACCTTCTATATGCCAGTGACCGATTTAATGGCCTTTCTGAAGAAGAAGTGTCTCAACGAACCCTTCCAGACCATTTAGCACCGAATCTTGATATTGTTATTGTGAGTTATTTTAACTACTCGATATATTTTTCTAAAATTCGAGTTTACTAAATGGTAGATAATCCTCCCTATTAATTGTAACATCAGATTGGCATCAATCCTGGATTATTTGCTGCGTACAAAGGTCATCATTATGCTGGACCTGGAAATCATTTCTGTACGATAAAAACGAAACATTCTTTTTTTAAAAAAGAATATACATCACGGAGAAAGTTGTGTTGTAAATAATATGCTTATTCTATTCCAGGGAAATGTCTTTACCTATCAGGACTAGTTCCAGAACCCTTGACAGCTGATGATGACTGTCGGTTACTCCGTCATGGCATCGGGTTCACTAATATGGTGGCACGACCTACCAAAGGAAGTGCAGACTTGACACGACGAGAAATTAAACAAGGAAGTCAAATACTTCAAGAAAAATTACAAAAGTATCGACCCAAGGTTTGTCAAATTAGTTCAATTTTTTTAGTACAATTTAGTTGAACTTGCTCCTCGAAATGTTAAATTAATTGACCTTTGTCCTCAGGTTGCTGTCTTCAATGGAAAACTTATTTATGAAGTCTTCTCGGGGAAAAAAGACTTTCCGTTTGGTCGACAACCTGAATTTGTCGAAGGGACAAATACAGTACGTCACATTCTATTTAACAAAGTCTAGGAAAAAAGTTTTTCTGACAATTAAGTGCTTTCTTTGTTTTTTACAGTATATTTGGGTAATGCCTTCCTCTTCTGCACGTTGTGCTCAGGTAAATTTTGTCACCAGAACATCTTTATATATCCTCAAGTTTTACAATCAATTTCTTCAAATAAATTATAATCTTTTTGTCGTATAATCATTTCAGCTTCCTAGGGCAGCCGACAAGGTTCCATTTTATTCGGCACTAAAACGATTTCGGGACTACTTAAATGGACTGAGTAAGTTTGACATTAAAAAAAAAATTTTCTACGAACGCAAAAAATGTTTAATTAAAAATTCCCCTTTTATCTCACCTCATCAGTTCCAGAATTAGACGAATCTGAAGTTGTTTTCAACGACACAAAACCCATGTGCTCGTCCAAGAATGGTGAATTGAAAAATTCAATGATGGAACCCAATTCCTGTTCACCCCTCGAAGACCCTAACCTCGGTGGCTTCATCCCCGAAGTTATCCCAAACAAGAAAAAGCGGGGAAGACCAAGAAAAGGGATGGAGAAGCATCCTCCAAATAGTAGTAGTAAACGAGAGAAGTTAATGAAAAAAGAAATGTTACCTGAACTCAACGGGAAAAATAAGATGATGGGAGGGGATAAAAATAAATCAAATTGTTTTGATGGACTGTCGATCATGGACAATCTAAAACGATCATCTCCAATTGGTGGCAACAATAATAACAACAGTAACAATGGAGGGGGTAGACCCATAGTAGAAATCCAAAGGAAAAGACGTGGAAGGCCAAAGAAAGCAAAACCAGAAGACAGTCCACCATCTTTCTCCTCCCTAGGAAATAGTAACATAGGTAGTTCCAACACTCCAGAGTCCCTCCTTATGGATGTCAATTCTGGATGTGCGACTAATAATACTGGGACCTGTCAGCCACCCACGGCATCATCTGTGAGTAGTGGCTACTCAACTGCCACCAGTACAGGAGATGAACGGACCAGGAATCGGACAGGAGGAGATGAAAATGGAAGTGGTGGCCCGTCTCCCTCTCACCACTCCTACACTCAGTCTGACCTTTCTTCCGAAATCAGTGCTGGTAAGACATTCATTTACAAACTATACTCTACTTGTCATCATATTCTAATTATTTTTCCCTGTCATGTCTAGCAATCTCTTGTGGCTCTGCTCCTCCCTCTCCGAACGGTCACACGACGGACAGTGTGTTTGACACCCTCTCCTCTGTAACCCTCCTAAGTCGGGAGGATGGTCAGTCCAAATCGAACAACAATTTAAGTCAACAACAACAATCATCAAAATTATCAATGTCCAGTTTACAAGGCAATCAACGTCTTTTATCCCCCAATAGTCATTGTGGTCCTTCCTCATCTTCAGGAGGAAGTAATTTATTATATATGAATCCTCCTTCTCATGATCCCTCCTCCTACATGCCGTACCACCACCATCAGTCTTTTGACAATCGACTACACAGTCTGACGACTAGGAGTCAATTGTACCAACCATCCAATGTCAGAGGTGAGTGTTCTTTATTCTCTTGACGCTGTAACCATGAAAACAAAAATTATTTTAAGAGTTATAAAAATGAATGTCTATTTTTGTAGACGGTCCCCCTGACAACTCCATGCAGACAAGTAGTAATCCTTCATTTCACAGTGGAGGAGGTGGAGGAGGGAATAGTGGAGGTCACGGTTCTTACGAGTCAAACAACAAATCGTTTGACGTGGCGTCCATTGCAGGAGATGTTGCCTCCAAATCATTGTCCGGATTAGAGTCCCTTGTGGATCAAATTCCGAGTATTGCAGACTCGGATGTGGGGACGATAGTGTCAGGTGGGAATTGTCTCCTTCCCCCTGACCCCATCTCCCATCATCATCCTCATCATCATCATCCCCAGTCTTTGTCCAGTGTAGGATCCACTCCAACTCTGTCTCACTCTGGTCACCACTACGTGTCATCAAATGAACCACCCGGATTCCTCCCGTATGGTCACGGTCCTCCACCCCCTAATCCAGTATCTTATGCAAATTCTCCACATCACTATGCTCCAACCTACTACCCGTCCGATCTCGGGTCAACTGGATTCCCTGTGAATTCCTTGAGTCCAGCAGCCGCAGCTGCAGCTGCTTACTGTTCTCCATCACCTCTCTTTGGTTTCTCCAGTTATGGTCAATATCCTTCTACTCACCCGGGTGTTCCAACTGGCTACCCTCACTCTTCAGCAGCAGCAGCTGCTGCCCTGCATCTTCAATCAGCTTATGGTGGTGGACCACCGGGTTATCCCCAATCCGCGTATGGAACTGGACCTAATCCATATCAACATGGAAATTCTTCTGCCGCCGCTTCTGGACAAAGATTTCCCCAACGACTTCATCTCAGACAAGACGGCGGGATGGATTTGGGATTCAGCGGATTCTAATCAAATACACGATACAACACACACTCCTCCCTCCTCTTTCTCTTCTTTGCTGTCATGAGACTCGAAACATGAATTTTCATTGTCCTCACTCTCATGTCCCTTGAGGGACAAGAAGACCCAGCCAATTTTGACTGAATGTTGCGAACAAGAATGACCTGGACTTTGCGTACAATCATGGATGACTTTATGTAGTCTTGTGTGTGTCCAACTGTTTTTCCTCTACAATAATACAGTGACTCAGTGTACTACACACACGTATACACGGATATTTTTGACAGTCTCCATCCTCAGCTCAACTTATTTTGAATAAGTGGAGAAAGAAAGTGGAGAGAAAGGTCATGTCAAAGTGAGTGAAGAAGACAAAAATACCAACGAGGAAAGTGTGTAGACAATTAAATTTTTCTTTGATACGAAACTGTGTTAAAACAAAAAAAAATCCAAACCAAAGATGTATTCGTGTGCCAAAATCTTGTGGTGTTGGCGAACCATCTTCATCGATTTACTTTGTTAATAATTGTGTGTGTGTGGAGGGGGAGTGAAAGCAAGTCAACATTTTGTTTGTAGCTTTTAAATGAACTATACTTACATTATCAAATATATTCAATCATTAAACAAGATTTCATCAACTTTGATTAACCTCAAGAAAGCAACTTTCTCTTTTACGTTGACTTTCTCTTGATTATGTAAAATACGCAGTTAAAACGATAGTAATAAGCAGACATTCTTCCAAACAAAACAAAAAGGAAATAATTTGTGCATCGTCTCTTCCAATACATTCCTCGAATGTGGAAAGTCGGAGAAATACAGTAGTAGTAATAATGGAATTTGCAAAAAAATGAAGAATATTTAAATACATTTAAGTTTTATGTTCTCCAGAGCTTTTTATTCTTATCGTCTATTTGATTAGACAGATTAACTTTACTGTTGAAATGATAACTTTATGATGATTATTCTGTGTAGTAATACAACTTAATTATGGAAAATGGTGTAAACACACACAAGGTGAGCAAGAAATATGCAATATGAGTGCTAACTACAACAATTATAAATGATTAGTATTTAAACATTATTATTATTGCTATTGTAGGATTACGAGAAGAGGGTATTTCCTCAGAGGGAACCCCTATTAAGTCATGTTTAACGAAAGTTGAGAGATTTTAACTTTCTCTCTCACTTTCTCCACGAGTTTTGATTTGGATGATGAGGGAGATGTTAATATCGTACTAATTAAGTCGAATACATAGGTATATAATACGTGTGTGTACTTTTACCTCACAACCTCCAAAAAAGAGAAATAGCAATAGATAAAAATATAATACATATTAAATTATTGTAGACATTAGTGCAAAAGAGCGCAAGTACTGTAAATAAATAGAAATTAAACGGATAAGGGATCCTTATTATGAAGGATGTTTGTTAAAATTCAAGATTTACATATGTACACACAATACCACTCATATATACTTAGAACAAATGCCATTCTCTAATGGTGGTTTAAAGAGTTAATCATCATACATACTACAATACAATACATTTAAGTAGGTACAAGATCTTATATTACCTATTCAAATATATATATATATTATATAATAAAAATGTATAGTGAGAACACAGGGGTAGTAAGTATATATATATCCTGTATAGAAGGAGTTGCCAGTATTTCCAGACTGAGAGGAACATATGAAACACTCGTCTTTTAATAATAAATTTATTAAATAGGGATGCGCCATGACATGAGAGAGAGTAAAAAATTATTCAAAAGAAAGAAATTAAATTAGAATTTACAAATATACAAAAATCCTTTTCGAGGATTTCAAATCTCTTTTAAGAATAATCATATTATACAATATAAATAAAAAAATTATTATAAATAAATATATTATATTATATATGAAGGGTTTATTACTTAATATTCCCAAATTAAATTCCAATTTTTAATATTCCTATTTTCCTATAATATGTAAACAATAATGAACTACTACTTTGTTGTAGTTTCTAAGTAAACAGCACACACACATCAGTTTTTTGACGTAAAAAAGCAAAAAAAGGATTAACTTGACTACTCTACATATAATATAATACCGTAGATAAGGTATACTGTTTTTGATTCCCCCAACCAAATATCAATGTCCATCTCACATTTTTCTCTGCTAAAATGATTGTAAATATAATTGTGTGGCAGATTACATATTTTTTGTTTGCATCCCCTCCTCTCTCTCCCAAATTCCTCATTTTGTTGGACAAATTCATTAAATTATAATCACTGCTAGAAAATCTCTTTTGATTTGACGCAGGTTGGTCATTGAGGTATTTTCCCAGTGACACACATGTACAATGTAACCAGTAGAAGTTAACTGTTGAAAAATGACGTCCAGAAAACTAATTACTTGAGTACACAATCATTTTGGTGGTCAGGGCTACTTGAAGTTGTCTAACTGTTTTTGGGTAGAGGAAAACGAAGAGAATGACTTGTTCTTTTTCTGCTAGTAGTAAAGGTTAGAAAGTATAGAATGTTTTTCTTTTGTTTACTTTTGTTTGGACATAACGTATAATTACACATTAACTAACTTAGGGACTGAACTGTGTGATAGACTATACTATGAAAGGAAACGAAGCATAAATCAGTAATAAATTTTTGTGTACGCGTACGCATACTTGTATGTTGTACACATACTAATGAGAAATACGTACACAACTTTATATAAACATATGTATGGAATATGTAGTGTCATATTATGTTAAAAATACATGTACATGTTGTGGCGTACAAAAATCAATGCGATGCGAAAGTCTCCTCGGAAAAACTGTGTACACTGTAGCATACTTTCTCTAACACACAACTTTCTCTTTATCTACATTGTTCCAACTTTCTCCTCCTCCTCTCCCCCCTCTGTTCATCCTTCATCTTTGAAATGTGTTTAACATTGCACTCCGTTTAAGTACCTCCTCCTCCTTCTCATCATCCAACAAACAATCACCTTAAACAATATCGTTAAATAATATGAAGTCTGCTTTCGTCACTAAACTACTTGAGTCTATGTTGTTGTTTAAATAATGTTCTATCTCTCAGGCTATCATACTAAATATTAAGTTTACTTAAGGGAATTTCCTCATCAACTTGTCAAATCAAACTTACGTAGGGCCGTATTACTTAATTAAGAATACAAATTCTATTGTTTATTGAGGAAGAGCCTCTAATTTCTCGTATAAAACAAAGAAATAATATGAACGCAAAATATAATCTTAAAAAATATATAATTACTACATACGTTTAAAAGAATGTAAAAAATGTACGCACGCACTGTACATTAACATTACAATCATAATATTATGATTATTATTAACCCAATATTGTACAATGTACTTATTAATTAATTGTAATACATGTTGTGAGGACAGGGGAATTTCTTTTCCGTTTTTTTTCTGAGATCGAATTGATAGAGTAAAAGAGAGAAAATAATTAATATTTATTAATTAAATAAATGGGAAATCTTGTTATGAGAGGAATACAAGACATGACCTCGATGGTTGAGCAGCTTTGACCTCAATTAATTAGATGGTGGATTAGGAAACAATGACATATTACTTATGTAAAAAAATAAATATTTTCTCCTTGTTTTATTTCTATATTTCCAGTTGTAATTTTTGAAGGGAAAAATAATATATATCTACTATACATAAAGAAAAAAAGTTTCCACTAAACAAAAAAAATAACCTTCCCCACTCCTCCATTTTTCAGTGGACAATACCTTACATGTTATTTATAATTGTTATATTGGATAGGTTAATATTATACTGTACTCTTGAAGTACTCAACCCCTCAAAAAAATTGTCGAAATTATTCTCTCTATTTAGAAATTAGTGAAATAGTTATGTAATAAAAAAAATTTCTGAATCATGAACTTGTATTCGTTCACGGGAAGGAGAAGAAAGATTTGCATATATTAATGTCATCCAACTTGCACACACACACACACACACACACATAATAGTCAGAGTCTGGATTGAGGATTTTGAAAAGGAAAGTTTAACTGTTGCACATCCATACAACTCGAGTAAAGTATAGGAGGGACTGCATACAAAATGGATGGAGAAAACTTTTCCATTTATCTAGACCAAAAAGTAAAAGGGAAAGTGATATGCCATGAATAATAATGAATCACAAAGTTCATATTTCTTACAATTTAGACTCAAAGAATAATTACATGGCTTCACTTCCTCCCTCACTCTCTGGAATGTGTGTGTGTTAAAAGTCTGAGACTGAGACCTACAAACACACTTTTCATCCCCCAACTTTCCTAAACTTAGCCCACTTGAATAGAGAGAGAGACAGGGAATAAAAACGTTTATTTACGTAAATAAACGTGGCCATGTATTTTTATATCTCATACTCTTCCTCTTTTTATGTTATGACGCTCAAAATGTGGAACTCCCTTTATGTTATGACATACTCGTACACAGGGAGGAGGGAGTGAGCCACACGTTCCCTGCTTTCCTGGATTTTATACTTGAAGGAGGAGGAGTCCGGGCGGGTATGTATGGTATAACTTAAGTACATATTGTAGAGGGGAAAATCAACTGCATAGAAAATCCCGGAGAGAAGATGTAGGAGGGGGAAGAGAACTTTACATATGATTATAGTTTGTACAAACTTCTGGACGGAAACTCCCGACTTTGGAGAGAGATTGTATTCATGGCACTACCCTTCATATAAATACCTACACACATTGTAGTGCATAGTGTTAGATTATGATATGACGATGGTATGTTGGGGACCTCACAGGCACGGAAAAGAGGGGAGAACTTTTCAAACTGTTACTACTTTACGTACTACAACTTGTCTTTTATCCATTTTCTTTTGTCAAGATGATCGTTCGTCTGATTCTCTCCTCCACCTTCTCTTCTCTTCTCTTCTTCATGACATCCCTAACCTAGCCTACAGGATATCCGCAAAGTGCATATTATTCCATTTTTTCCTATACATAAACTTCACTTTCGTAACCTACCAAGAGTCTGGAGAACATTTCCCTGACAAGTTATTTTCCTGACTTTGTTGATACTCTGTCAAGGAAAAAGTTTGACTACTAAACCGCACTGCACCTCAAATTCCAAACTTTAGTTTCCAAACCTTGTAGTCCTCATCACACATTTTCCCTTGCATACACATTCGGTATATGGATCAATTTTTTTCAACAATTTTTTTTGCTTTACTTCCTTCCGGTGTGCAGGTACTATGCCCATGTCCACTCCGAATCTCGGTCAGCTTGATACATATATGTATAACTGGTTTGAAGAGGAGTTCGACGAGAATGATGCCAATTGTTGTCATGGTGCATCCCTTGAACTGGTAAAAGGTCCAGTAAATAATTTTAAAATACAAGTTTACCAAGTACTCACTAGTGGTCATGGCAATAAATGACTGCATATAGGATATTCAGGGTAAATTAGAAAATTTCAAGAAAATATTTTCACCATGTAAAGAGTCCCTACGGTATGAGTCGGGAAATCCGCATGAATATAATTTGAACAACTTTTATGGCATGTTTTATTACATTCACGATATTGATTTAAAAAAAAAAATAATTCAAAAAAACTTAATCTTTATTGGTCTGGACAGAAATAAGTAAGTAAAAAAAGTTGGAATGTAGGTTAGGGCAAGCGTGGCGGAGTGTGGGTGACACACTTACTTGTTTGTAATTTTTTTTTCACGGAATCCAGGAAGTTGTGAAGAACATTAAAAAAACCTTTTGACACACACATGCACAAAACCCACTCTCTCGCTCTCTCTTCGTCACGCAAGGAAGGAAGCCCTGTAAAGGAACAGACTGGACAATAAATAAGCAAATAAAGTTCAAGAGGCCCCCCTTGGTTCTTATTAAATAAGTGGACAAAGGACTCGTCAAAAAATAGAGACTCTCTCCCTCCAAGAGGTCCTCATAAGTCATGTCAAAATTTTTGGGGAATAAGTGCTAACAATTTTTTTTATTTTCAAGTGTTAATGTCTTCACACACAATCACTTTCTCTCTCTCTCTAAGGCAAAATCACATTTATAATGTTTTTTCCTACTCCACCCTCTCAACCTCTCCCTTCATAACAAGCAAATTAAAGGGTTTTCTTGTTAAACAGAAGTAATTTTACTACTTTTTTGTGTTTGTCCAATTTTACGACAGGATTATCCTTGTTAGTCTTTTTCCCCTTCACTTTTTTCTCTCTCTCTCTTTCAACCTCAAATAATCAAAGCTAAAAATCTTTCACGAGTTGAATAGCCCTGACTAAGCAATAACTGAAAGACAAACATTTCTCTCTTGTCGAACTTTCTCTCTTGACACACACACACACAAACAACAACACTATAAAACATTGGAGATTGTACAATCGAATGAAAGGTCACCGATCCGATTCAATCAACGTTCATTCACCATGAAAGACGGTACACATTTTAATTCACATTTAAATTTGTACATACGCGTTTGTGTGTGTTCCATATTTTCATTTCAAGTTTAATTCCCCTTCTCAACCATCAATGTCAATTGATTGATAGTACGAGGGACTGTGAGTTTTTTACTCTACACTTTTCATTATCCCATGCAAGTGCATATAAAATGCAACATTTCACAATCGGACAAGAGCCTCCAACCTCCAAACACACCCACACAAATCACAGACTTCTTGATAGTCTCGACGCCATATTGTCATTTTTTTACGTCCATACTATTTTTTATACTTTTTATTTTTCAAGGCAACAAGGTTATGCCTGATAAAATTCTTGGAAAGTGTGTCAATTTCAACACACACAAGCATACTCACACACGCAAATATGTAACTGCTATAAAATTGGCTTCCACGACGGAACGGAGAGGGGAGTGATTATTTGATCATGAAAGAAATTTCGTGAATGAATTTATTACAGTTTTACTTTATACCCTACGATCCGGTTCTGCGACAATAGGTTGACAAGAAGCTTTCCCCAACACACATACACACACACACAATCATCGTCCCCATGTGGAGAGTCATGCTTTTTTTACTGGAGAAAGTTGTGCTGTAACAATTGAATAATGGGTGTTGAGAAAAATAGGGGCGGAAACGAATCAAGTATTGTAGTTGTCCATGTATGGATGATGATGAAGATGGATCGATGGTCATTAGTTGTACATACAGATGTGAAGAGGGTCTACAGAGTTTCGCCCTCTCTTTCTTTTGTGTAGCAAGACTCCTATGTACTCCTATAATTTCCCCTCTCTAAACTATTATTTGTGTGACCATGGATTTGGGATAAGAAAATGGAAACGATTGAGCAGGAGATGATTTTCTTGTAAAACGGAGAAAGCGAGAGAAAGAGAGAGAGAGAGAGAAAGTATTCATTTTGAGAATACTTCCATGATCCTCATCAGACTTTCCCTTGAATTTTACTTACTCACTCCTCTCTCCCCCCATCCGGTAAACGCACACTAAATCTGTATAAAAGTGAGGCATTTAAATCTGAGTGTACAATAGAAAGTTAAAGAGTTTTTCTTGTCCCCACACACGCACACACAACATACAATAGATAAAGGTATACGCTCAGACTGCTATGAGGACCTCCACTGCATTGGTTGACACACACACACACACAGTTAAATTCTTTTTTATAAGAAACCCCAAAATGGTGTATACAGACTCACCCTCTTCCACAATACAGTATGGGATATACCTATACTCAAATCCCGCAGTAAGGAAAGTCGTATGGGAAAAATCCTTCCCCATTTTATACTCCCCCTCCTCCTCCTCCTCATCCACGCTTTTTTCCATTTCCCAATCTACTTTTTCACAAGGTTAAATTCTCTTGTCGTACATACGCGACAGGCAGAGAGAGAGTGAGGGTGTGTGTGTGTCTTAAAATTTTTACAATGAAAAAATTATTGTCGAAAAAATTCTACTCTCTCCTCCTCTGTCTGTGTTCCAGTCCACCCTCACAGAATTTTCTCCCTCTCTCTCAAAGATTGGCGATTGACGTCCGGCATTTCCATTTAACTTGGTATTTTTGTGGTCAGGAATTGATAGCTTAAGAAAGAGTGAAATGGAATGGAATAGTTTTTTGTACACAAAAAATGAATTGGCGTTTGTGGTCGTTCACTATTTATGATTGCACGTAATAATGACTGTTAAAAGGGATAATGTGTAGGTTACACATGGATATATGCAAAGAAAGTTTTCACCAAAAATACTTTCATCCTACAATATGTTCTTCACAGTTTTATTTCCATATTTAAAACTATTTGTTTACTGTATAACCCACACACATACCTATGAGTATAGGGTATAAAGACGCAAGGATAATAACTTTCAAAGTCTAATCCATGGTGGTTTTTGAACGAACGTGACACGTTTTCAAAAAATATGCTCTGTGTGTGTGTCTCGTATATATAATATATATATAGGTATGTTAAAGGCATGTCAGAGGAATTCAACTCAAGGATTGACCAACTTTCTCCTTCTCAATTGCTCGTTTTCCTCACCGGCTCTAATCATAATCACGCAAGGCCTTCTTCTCCTCTTTCTTCAAAATATCCCCCCTCCTCCTACTCCTCTCCCCGCACCCAGATAAGCGGCCACGGAGAGAGAAAGGGAAAGAGAGGGAGACTGGCCGACTGGCCGAGTAAGTAAATGAAACTTATTTTGACTAGAGAAAGGTTTCTCTCTGTTCTCTGTCGTGGCTGGCAATTACAGTTCACCCATATGACTCACATCTCTGACGACGAAGGCGAGGACGTTGATTGGACTCACACCCTCTCTCCCTCCCTGTGCATGTGTCTATGCTATAATACAAATATAAATTGACTTTTACCCACATTAGAAAGTGGGAATAAAATGAGTCTATAATCCCTTTCACCTCATCTCTCCCTTTCCCTCTACTTTCCCTCCAATGGGAAAAATATATTCATATACTAGGTATATGGTTACACACATGATTTTCAACACGACGTCCCTCCCCACCCCCCACTTTTCCATAGTAGACTAAAACCAAGACTAAGACTTGCATGCCATGTGCTCTACCCCCGTCACCCTTTCTCCTCTCCTCTTCTGTATTTTCTCACACTTGCCGAGTGACCAGTAGGAGCAGGAGCGAGAGGAACCCTTGGACTGAACAACGTTTCTCTTTTGTCCATCAAACACACACACACCACACCCGTGCAATATATTGTAGAGGGGGTATAGCTCATCAGTTGACCATCGCAGATCAGTATCTCTCCATTCTAGAGAGGGAGAGAGAGAGCCAAGGGGAAATCATCAAAACGTAATATCTCCTCTCCACATTTCCAAGTCAACTTCTCAAGGGAAGGAGAAAGAAGGAGAGAGAGAAAGTGACGTGGTGCGGACACAAATTAGTAACTTGAATGGTTTTAACATTGTAAATCACCTATATTAAGTTAGACGTGGAGGGAGGAAACAATCTTAGTTTTTCCTAGACAGCAGTCCGAGTCGTGTCTCCTCTTCTCTCTTCTCAAAAGTTCAACATTTTGAGAGTGTGATTGAGTGTGAGTTGAATATTGAGACTGATTCTTCAGACAGAGAATAGAAGAGAAAGTTTGACTTTCGAAATAAAAGGAGAAAGTTATATTTTAATTTTTAGAAAAATCAAATTCAGTAATTTGATTCGAGCTAATGAGGAAACTGGGTGTTTCTATTTTCTATTGAAGGATGACATGAGTCTTGTCAAGTGTGTGTGGTCTTGGTAGAAAAAAATAAGCATTTTTTTGTGTAAAGGAAAGTGGAGTGGAATAACTTTTCCCTTACTACCTTTCTCTCTGTCTCTATCACTGGATATACCTTTCTCCCTTCGACTCTTCTTCGTCAGTTGGAACAAACTAAATTGTATATTGTATTGTGGGTGTGTTTGCTTGTCTTCAACTTGTTCTTGGTTGTTGTTTGTTCCCTCCCCGTAAAAGGAATTTACTTGGAATAAAATCAAGGGAAAGTGCTCTTGAGTCAGTAATTGTACATACGTATATAAATACATACTCACAGGGACAGGATAAGAGGACCAACGAGACATGATGAGTGTTCCCAATCAAATTCTGTTTGTCGTTCTTGTGGCTTCCTTGGCTTGTCTATGTCAAGTCTGGGCTATTAATTGTATCGTGTGTCAGAATTGTGCGGAGCCTAAACTAGATGCCAATTCTACTAGAACTTGTGGCAAGAAGGAAGACAGATGTATTGTAAGTGTCTATCTCATTCCATTCCTCCATTTCTATGTGTGTGCGTGTGCCCTCATATCAGGATTTTTGTTTGACATGGGAGGAGGAGGAGTCTCTACACTGTAAATTAATTAAAATTATGTATACCCCACTCCTTGTCTCCATTTTCGGGTTTACAATGGGAAAAATTAATATTCAGAACTTTCGTTTTAAAATCGTTTTAAAAGTATTTAGAACCAAAATGTTTATTAAAATTTGTTATTAATTTTATACTGTAATTTATTAACCTTAAATATTTTTGAAATATGTAAGTTAGGATAATATTAGAATAGGGGAATAAATTTTTGAAAAAAGAAGGGAAAAGGGAAAGTAAATGTTAGAACCGGATGTGAATCACATCTCATTTGATGTATGATGTATGACAAGGTTTTTTTAATCTTTTGTGTGTGTGTGAGTGAGAGAGACGTTACATGACATGTAAATTAATTAATCTGTTAACACACTGTGATTTTGAAAAATTTCAGAAAATGATTCTTCAGAATGATGAGGTTGACCGTGGTTGTGGGGACGTTGCAAAATGTACAGGGAGAGCCCCGACGAGGAAACCTCGGTCTTTGTCCAAACCCAAGTCTAACCCCGAAGAACTCACAAACTACGCTCCAAAGCAAAGAACAAGTATGTATTTAACTTTGATCATCATCATCAAACATTATTCTAAATACACACATATAATATTTCCTTGTCACGCACGCAGACATTCTAAAATATGTGCAGGAAATTCCTTTACTCTATACATAGTTAGGTATGTTAGGAACTACTATTTTGTACTGTACAAATCATTCAAATTTCACCCACTTTCTCCATCAATTAAAAAGGGAGAAAAAGGAGTTGGCGTTGACATACAGTCTCAATCTAAATAAATATTCATTATCCACTGCACAGACTAGGTACGTGTATGTGTGTGTCCGTAGTACGCACACATCCCTCCGTACAAACTGTACATTCGACTGTACATACTATGTAGAAAAAATGAAGTAATTAACATGCACTCGTAATTTACAATTTTCACTGTGTGTGTGTGTGCGGGTGTGTATTTTGTGTGTGAGGTATAAAATCATTTCCAATTAAGCTTTAGATTAGTTTTGTTCTTGTCCCTGGTTCATGAATCCAGTTGAGGATTATTGGGTTGGATTTTGGACCTATTTTCTCAAAAAATTAAATTAACCTTTCTCTACGGCTTTTTGATGGAGTACAAGGGGACTGACATTCCACACACACACACACAGTGTGAGTGTGTAGGTATAGGTAATACTGAATCTGGTCCCATTTGCAACTCTCCGCAGTGTAGAAGACACACACAAGACAGATAGGAAAGGAAGGTGTCTCACTTTTAGTTTTTTGCATGATCTCATTTTGGAGTTGGGGTGAAATGGTGGATAAAGTAATTTTGTGGAAGGAAAAACTAATCGAGTGCGTACATAGTAGAGGATAAAAGCGTACGATTTATCGATTCAGCGTCCAAGTAAACAATTTAATGACAACTGACAAGGATCACGAGGGTAGGACAGGAGCCTTTTACATTTTAGTGCATGTAAAAAGTATAAACGCTTTAGATTGAGCTTTTATAAATAGTCTAAACAATGGGGCTGCTTTCTCTCTCTCTCACTTTCTCCTTCTTTCCTCTAAGATTTTGTTCAAGGTGCTAATGCAGTGTCTCTCTGCTTTGTTTCAGTTCGACAATTACTTGCTCCACCTTCAAATGGGGGCGATGGAAAAACACCCACTATTGAAATTGCAGCCATGTTCTGTTGTGATGCGGATGAGTGTAATTCAGCTCCCAATATCCAACATGGCAATTATCTCCTCCTTCTCTTCCTCCTAGTCTCCTCTTCAATATATTCTATATTCACCTCTCGCCAACTGTCCCACTGGACCATTTGAGGAAGCCTTTCTCTCTCATTGTCTCTCTCTCCATTTTTCGTATTTTTCTTTTTACAATTTCTTCGATAGACGATGAGGACCACAACAATTAACCAAGACACACATCCACTCATACATACACTCTCTATCTATCTCATTCTCTCACACAAACACCCAGTGCAGAGGAAAATACGTCCAATCAAATCTTAAATTGATTTTAACATCCATCGAATTGTCTAAAAAAATTGTGGTCCCCCTAATCGAGTGTCATCTTTCTTGAAAAAAAAGAAAAAGGATTGACCATGCAAATTTATAAAATCAGGCGATTTAGACTAGACAATAATAATAAAAAAAGAAGAAGAGGATGAAGAAAAGATATTCAGTTTATATTGTATTTTAGATGTAGCTCACTAATGTATTTCTTAAACTTTTCCACAAAGACAAAAAAACTAATACTAAATTGCAAGGGATTTTGTTGTAAGTTGTTGTTGTTTACTCCCAGACTGCAGTGTTACTCTACTGTATATCCGCATTATGTACCCAAGGGAAAGTTGGTTGTGAGGGGAATGGGTCAGTTGGTGAAAGTCAACTTTTTTCAGCGGTGGAGAAATGGAAAAATTGTAACAAAAAATTGAAATTAAAAAAAAATCTCTTCCCTCGACGACTTTGACATTCTTTAAGCAATAATTTATTTGACATTGATAGACAGTCGCTTATCAAAAGTGTAAAAGTTATGTTTTGTCAAAACACTTGACCCTAACAACAAAAATAAAAAAAATGATATAATAAACTTGAAACAAAAATTGTCTTACTCATATGATGTTATTATAGTATTATAAAACAAGGATAGAGTTAAAGTTTAAATAGCTACTAACTAAAGATAAAATATCCTTGTATTGTACACTTGCATTACTTTACTATTGTACAATTTTCAAGAAAGAGTCGGAGGGGAAAGTCACGAAATGTTCACCACGAAACAGGAATCATAATAATTTGAAGCCATTTCTATTTCAATCGTGTGTGATTATGACGTGTAGATAAAGTCCTGTATTGCATGTACGACTCTCCTTTTTCTTTTATTTTTCTCAGAATTCCGGTACTTTAAATGCTGTAACCAAACACCACTGTCTGTCCTTGTAGTTTATGACATTCAAAAAGAGATTTTTTTTTCATAATATTCCCCCTTCAAAAACACACACACTGATGATGATGACATGCACTGCACACATATACTCAACAGCGGATACAAATAACTCCTACAGTTATACAATAATTATAATGTAAAAAAACACATGGACATTAATTGTGTTTAACTCAATTGTATATTGATTTAGAAAAGATGGGGGCCGAACAAATTGTACTGTTAAACCCTAAACTATATTATGCTCGCGACGAGTCATGGTGGCGTGTGTACATTAGTTAGCTTCTGATTTTTGAACAGAAAAATACAGGATGAAACTATTGTGTACTGGTAGTTAATGTGAGGCACCCACCATGCCATTTTAATTTTCTTTGATACTTGCTCTCATAGATACAAATACAGAAAACTTCATTTTTGAAGAAATTAAATAGTAAATCCTTTTTACAAAATTACTCTGAATTAATGACGATAAGAGACTAATTTTAAAAAAATCTCTTACTACGAGGCGAACCTCTATCTCTTTTTCTGTCTCTATCGTAATCCCGTTCTCGACTCCGTTCTCTACTCCGACTTCGACGACGTGATGATGACTCTTCTCCTCGCCTCTTCTCATGGTCTCTGTCACGATGACTTCTTCTGTCCCTATCGTAATCTCGTTCTCGACTCCGTTCCCGACTCCGACTTCGACGACGTGACGACTTTTCTCCTCGTCTCCTGTCATGATCTCTGTCACGATCACCTCTCCTGGTCCATCGATCTGTCTCCACTATAAACAAAAGAATTGAAAAAATATTACTTAATAATTTTGCACCATATATTTAATTTATTTATAAATGATGTAATAAATACCTGATTTTGAACGTGATCTTGAGTGTGATCTTGAATGACGTCGACGTCTTGAACTTTTACTTTCTTTCTTTTTGTCATCTTTTCTGTGTTTATCCTTGTCAAAGGCAGATGAACTGTCATCATCATCCTCTTGTTCATCACTTTCGTCTTCATCTTCGTCTTCATCATCCAAAAGGGAGGTTCTTTGTTGTAATTCATTCATTTCTTCCAAAACATGTCGTTTCTACAATTTTGATAAATAGATAGATTCCACACATAGTTTGTTTTATGACATTAAATATGAATGTGCACAAATTTTTAATTTACTTCATTTACCTGTATTCTTGGGAGAATCACGTCACAACTTCTTTCTTCTCTTAACAATTCATCTATAAATTCATCCATGTACACCAACTCGAAAACTGAAAGAACATTACAAATAGAACAACATAAAAATACATTCAAAGCACATCATCATTAGTATTACAATTTAGAGAATTATCATTTTATTTACCTCCATTTCTATTTTGTCGACGAAGCTTTCTGTTGTCATTTAATAAAGGCTCTAAATATTTATAACAATCTAAAGAAGTTCCAGTTAGTCTCATATAATATGCTCCCAGTGCTCGAACATATTTGAAATCTGCATTCTTTATAAATTCAACAATAATATCTTTCTCTGGTTGAATTTGTAACATTTTGAGAATTAGGCAGAGAAAAGGAGTAGGCTTGATGTTGCCACCGTATACACCTCCAATATATCGAATCTCCATTGCTTTGTCCACCAGTAATTCGGCTACTCAAATAATAAAATGACATTTAATAACAACTTATAATTTACATGAAAGATTAAAAAAAGTACAGTACAATTATTTTCTTACCGGTTAGAGCGAAGCATTGTTCCTTCCAATACTTGCTGTCGTATATACGAGACCTAATGATCTTTTCAATTAAATACTGTGGATTAGTCCCCTTAATAGACTTTGCGTCTTTAACTGTTCTGTTTGCCATGGTCAAACAAATTCAAGTCAAAATTCTAACTCGCTTCCAAAAACTTTTTTGCTACGTTCAGTTCTAATGTCCCTCGGTGGAAACACACCCGCGAATGTAGGATTTAAATCTCGGTCTTTTTTTGTTTTGAGAGACAAAAATAATGACAACTATGAAGGAAATCACAGTTAAAGTAAGAAGAAGACGTCGTCGTCGTCATCACAGAAACAAAAATAAACTTCCGGTGGAGCCCGTAAAAGTACCTGAAGAGAATGTTACAACTCTTGAAAATGAAAAGGAGCAACAAATAACAAAGACATTGCACGAAGAGAAAATTTTTAACTATTACAAAACATTGACAAATGTGAATAAAGCTGCTATCCCAGTGAAGACAATAGAGGAAATTGGAGTTGGAGACGTAATTTACTTCAGAGTAAGTTCTTAAAGCATTCACAAAATCAGAATTTAATTTCAATAGATGATTTGACAGCTTTTTCTATTCTCTGTAGAAAATTGTCCTAAAGAGACGACGTCCAAAATTGTCTGCATTCAAAAAGGCCAAAGTATTTTTCAAGATGAGACGAGAACAGGACACTACAATGTCTACCGAGGGTCCCAATGCGATTCTATTTAGTGAGTTTTGTCAATTACATTATTGGGAAAAATTCAAATAATAATAATAATGAGACCACCACAATCATTAAAAAAATGTATATTAGGGTGCTTTGAAAAATTCAACGTGGGTTGGCCTGCTGACTGGAAAAGAAATACTGAAGAGATTTTGAGCAGTGAACCGTTTATTATGAATTTTACAGATATGTTGGAAATATCAAAAGAATCTTCAATATTATAAAATATGTTAAATTTAATATAACTCTTAAAGATTTTATATTTTTTAAAAGATTTATTTCAATACCATTTTTACAATGTTATTGGAAGAATTATCTAAATAATTATTATTATAAGATGTAATCACCTCAATTACTAACAGCTCTAGTCTATTCAGATTCAACTTTCTTTTTTATATCAACATGATATAGTACTCACAGTGAGGGATGACGGTATATAATTTTTTTTGAATATATAAATCTCGAAAATTAAATTGTTTTTGAAATAATTTAAATATATAAATCCCTATATATGTTACAGCTCTCTATGCATCCAATTTCGAAAAATACTTCCCTTTCCATCTCTAGTATGTACTTACTAGTACATAGTGGCCATTTACTGACTAGGGGAAAATTTCGTGGGGGTTAAAATTCTTGATTCCATTTGGTTAATTAGGGGGACCGTGTAAGCCACACACTCGTCCCATCCTGTATGGAGAAAAATAAAGTAATTAATGATGAACAACGTCTTCTTTTATCTTTATAATAAAGATGTATGACCTGGTTTCCTCCATGCGGCCTCGCGAGTTTGTTTCCTACTCTGCAAATCCTTGTAGCACCAAAGGTGATGCACATTATAGAGCCTTCCAACCTATTGTTTCAAGAAAAATGTCTTGTACATTCGCAAAAACAAAGTCCCCTGACTAAATTATGACAAAACGGTGATATTGTATACCTGTGAGAAAAATCCACCAAATGCCTCTTCATTATGCTGTCGATAATTTATTGCACGAGCCCAGTTATTTCCCCATTCAATCATAGTTCCGGGCTTAAGAATATAACTCCTACATGGAAAGAAAAACAAATAATTGATTGAGTGTCAATTTTCATATGAATGCTCTTTCAAATAAAATATTAGAATCAAATCCAACCTAATTTCATAAATATTTCCACCAGTACGGGGAGTAGGAGGAGGCCAGTAAGAGAATGGTAACACAAACTGTGGATTAATAACAAAATTTACATTTTGATTACATTATTTAAAGTTGTACTAACGAATGGATTTTTCATAAAATAGATTTGTAAATATATCATACTTGGTTTTGTCGAACCCTGAGACATTCCAAACGTTCTTTCAGCAACTTAACGTGATCCTGTGGGGAAGAGGAGAAATGAGAGTTGTAAATTGAGTCAGACTGAAATAAGATTAATCTTTTTTTCCATGCTATCTACCTTATTATCGTTGAGAGTTTTAACAGAGCTATCCACAACTGCGTAACCACCTACGTATTTCCATAAATGTATAACTTGATCTTGGTCCCCGACAGAAACTACCCAACTTGCTACAAGTTCTCCAGTTTTCAATTCCGTTGCTAACTTTGTGTGGTTTTGACTTCAAAGGATAAAAATTTAACGTGATTAATGTTCTCATTTTCTAAAGAATATAATTCAGTATTATTTGAGAGCACAATTATGAGTTGACTTACTAATTGTCCAAATATCTGTCCAAAAATGCTGGTTTTACTTGATGAGTTTGTAATTCATAAATGACTTCTTTGTCCGTCGACAACATAGCTGAATGTGACTCCTTTGTCGGTTCAATTTTACGAACAAAGAGTTTACTTAAAAATCCTTCATCAGAATTTTTGGGCCCGCTCGTGCTGATACCTCTGTTTTTAATTATGACCAAAAAAATCGTTAATGAATTTTTACTCACAGTACTTAGTCTAAGGCATTGAAATTAACATTCTAAGAAATTTTCAAAGGAAATCATTTAATCGTGACATAGGTCATGGTATTTTTTATATGTATTTTTAAGAAAAAGACTACTAGGATTTATACATGTACAGAAAAAACATTAAAATTTTTAATACAGTCGTCAATTTTAACTGCTGTAATTTCAATGTCATAACCTTTCCTTTTTATATACTGTAAATGTTAATTAGTTATGTAAATAATTAGCATAAAAGATGAACAACTAAATTTGACTCACCTAACGATGTTGGGGACGAATAGACGAGGAAATCCGCGTCCAAATACATTACACAGTCTACAACTCGCCATTTTCCAGAGTATTTCCAAAATATTTATTACAACCCCTATAAATAAAAATTCCTCTGGATTTCAAATGTTCGCAGCTGAACTGAGGATCATCACAGTAGGACTTAAATAATTTTATGGAAATGATAGTGTACAAGAGTGGACAGTGATACAATATGTACTGCTTTGTTAACTGCTCATCCCTAATATGCATCTGCTAAATGAAATATGCTGTGGGGGACGTTAAATGACCAAAGTGTGAAAGGACTTTGCTCTTTCATCCTTTGGACTTTCAAACCGGATCAGTGCAAGGGAGAGTCTCATTTCACTCTGCTCTTTACTTGTGGACTCAACTGTCAACTTTTGGTCCACAAAGCAAATCCTCACAATGACATAATCAAAAGAGTTATAGTCTATATTTGTCTCTTTATTAAGTATAGTGGTATGTACATATGAGTTTAAAAAAGTTTATTATAATTTCTGTTCATCTCCCCCGGAAATACTCGACCCGGCACTCTTACTCCCGAGTGACCCAGCATCCAAAATTTTGTCCCTCATCAGTGAGTATGCCAAAGGGTTAGATTCGGCCTCCACCAGGTCATACTGAAGATCCTCCCTACAAAAGTTTTGTGGAAAATACATTAAGTAGGTTATAAAAGTATGGATAGAAAAAATGAAATGGGAAATTTGGTACACATGACATACTCTGAGGCAACTTCTTCCTTCGAATCCATCCTTTCGGACACAATGATTCGAGGACGAAGAGCCAAGGAGACATCCGACTGGGATTTTGACATTGGTCTTGGAGATTTTGTGGCTGGTGACCCTCGTCCACTGTCAACCCCAGGTTGTTTGTAAGAAAACATTTCTGCAATTCCTTCATGATGAGAAGAAAAAATGTTTTCGTACTATTATTATACCTGAACGGAATTACTAAATTGTCCAAATTATTGTCAATTTTGATATGTTAACATACTATGTTCCAAGATATTCAGATATAAAATGGCATTCTGAGAACTGATGTCTTGTTGATTTCCTATTGAGTATTTTCAAAGACACCAATTGCATTATCTTTGATATTACATATAACACTCGTCTTTATGAAAAATACAATACATTTTACTGATTTGTAGCAAGCATACCAAGCAACTCGAGGACTGGTGCGGAGTCGTTGCAATCAGTAATTTTAAATAGACGTTCAATTAACCCTACAATTTCATCCATCGTTTTTTTATAAGTGTCCATTTGAACCCGAACGTGACTAAAGTCCTTTTTCATCCCTTCAAGTCGTCCCTACAGACGCCAGAAAAACAAATTTTCTGTTCACTTCAACAATGTTTTTGAAAAAGAAATCACTGAAAGTGCTACACAAATTATGTCCTTCCGTAATTGTTACCAGTTGTTTTATGATTGCAGCATTCTTGGCTTGATTTTGTTCAATTGTTTCAGATGAACATTTTTTAATTGACTCTCTCAACTCAATCACTTCCCTTTGGAGTGACTCGTTCTGGAATGAAAAGAAAGGTGTGAAAGTGGAGAAAGTGGTAGAAAATGAAAGTGGATTAGTGCAATTTCAATCACAAATTTTAGGGTCACCTCATTATTCAATTCGTTTATATAATTAAATTTGCTAATGTTATTGTGTTGGAGTTCTGTATATTCATCAACTAGGGTTGTCAAGTTGGTGGATTCATCCGTCAACAATGTGTCAAAGTTCAACCTGTATCTTTCTAAAGCTTCTTCTAAAATATATTCCTTGGCTTGTTCCAGTCGACCTAAAAATGTCAATTTAATTGTTAAATATTTGGACAAACACATACCAAAGTTTCACTTTGTAACTTTCACTTTATGTGTGTAAATATTCGACAGTGGATTTTTTTTAAAAAAATAATAGTACTTACTAATTCTCTGGTCTTCTGTTTCTAAAAATGTTCTCTCTTTGTTTTTGGTGCTCATAAAATCCAAAAGTTTTTGTTCATGTCGGATTATTCGACTCAATTCACTCGTCTCCAGTAAATGTTGTTTCTTCTCTTTCACATTTCTTTCAGTCAGTGCATTTGCTTTTGCAACAGCTTCCTCCCTTTAAAACAGTTTATAACCGAAAGAAAATAGACAGTAACCATCATCAATTTATAGAAATAATAATAATACCTTTGATCATAAGCTGATGTGGCTTGATCCATCAAGTCGTCTATAGTATTTTTCCCTTTTGTAATTTGACTCTCCAACTGTCCACATTTGGTCATGATTGACAAATTCTCTTTCAATTTTTCATCAATTGTCGTCCTCAGTTGACAGTTATCCGCACACACTGAGTCAAATTGTGCAGTCACCTTTTGTATACATTATTAGGACACAAGTCACATAATCAATTTATAATAAGGAAATGTAATTTTAATTGACAATTTCTTCTGTGGTGTTTTTACTGTCTCTAATTTTTTGTTGAGAATAAAAGTTTTCCGGTCCAATTCTGCGAGGGGCAAGTCTCCTTCTTTCTCATCCATTTCTACTTTCAGTCTCAACTTGTCCACACGAGCAGAGGCTGCTTCCAACTTTTTCTCAATCTCTGTAATTAATTTTGACTGTTGACCAACCGACTCTTCAAGTTGCTTGAACGTGTCTACAGTTGTATGTACTTTCACTGCATTGTCCTCATCCCTTTCCTCATTATATTTACTTCGAAAATTTCGGAGCTCAGTCTCCATTTTCGCATTTTCTTGTTCAAGCCCATCAATTGTTTTTCTGCAAATACCCACACGGAGATAACTTAATTTTTCTGTGTAGTGTGACAAATCATCAAATAATTTAGAGAGTTTGTTACCTCTGTTGATTAATTGAAGCTGTGGACTCGTCTAAATATGCTTTTTTATCATTCTCCACTGAAAAAATTTTAATTACATAATTTCTTTGTAGTTACATTCTGATTTCTTTTCTCTGATCTACTTTCTCTTGGAGAAACTTACTAAGACGAAGTTGCCTGGCTAATCTGCTACATTCTTCTCGAGCTAATAACTCTGTATTGTCCTCCGTCTCCGTCGTCTGTCCATCTTGTTTCCTTCCAACCATGATGATTCAATTATGATTATAATTTCTAAATGTCCGTTAATGAAAAAATTCCAGTTCCACTATATGCGTTTATTAGTTAATACAATTTTTTATTGATCAAACATTTCTTTACACCGCTGACACTCACAATAATATCAATGGTTATCAAAGGTAAGATTTTAAAATAAATTAAGGTGTATATGTTCACATATTTGACATTTCATATACTCAGTTTTAATGATCTTGTACATCTTTTTTCATGAAATCTAGGGTCTCCAGTTGACCGACTTTTCGGAGTGTCAATACGCCCCTTGTTTCACCACTAATACTTGGGCCGGTGAAAGTCCAAAGGTCCGAATTGATTTTTTTCGTTTTTATTTACTTCCAAGTTCCAGGTTTTTCGGTCAAGGTAAGTCTGCAATTTGATCATTTAATTAAAACTAATAGCCCCTGGTAAATTAAACTGCAATTGGATTGCTCTCTCTCTAGGTGATTAGTGTATGTATCCCATGTAAATAGATTGATAATTGATTCTGTTTGAGTTCTGTCAAATAATATGTGTACTTTTTAGATAAATTTAGAGAATTATTAACCTCTTGTCCAAACAAGTAATGTTGTTGTATTGAGTTGAAATGATTAATTATGATGCTTGGTTATTTTGCTTATTAATGCTAACCGTAGTGCTTCTATTATGTCTAATAATAATAATGAACAGGTAAATGAATTGGGAATTTAAAAATATGAAAGATTTTGTATTAAATACACTGTGTAAAGGTAACAGTGTGTTGTAACAGTCAAATCTGTTTTAATTACTTACTAGAAATCAAGTTTTTGGACACGCAAGATGCAAGTTTTAAGGTGTCCCGAGTACTTGGTCCGGGGGACGAACAACAGGGTATTTCACCATACAAACAAAATTCCGCAGAGCGGTCCATCGAGGTCAAAGTGGAGTGAACCAACAGACTTTCTTAAGGGTCGAGTTGCAGCAGGCTCATTTATTCCTCCCCCAAAAGGTGATGAGCTTACCATTAGCCAGCAATATCAATTTCTGCCAAAGAATGCACTACCTACATACTATTTTCAAAAATCTTTACCTCGTCTTCCGATACCAAAATTGGAGCTTACTGTTCAACGGTATTTGGACGCTCTCCAGCCAATTTTGACGAATGAACAATTTACTAAATCAAAGAAAATTGTGGAAAACTTTGGAAGTAGTACCGGGCAAGGTACACATGGATTATTTTATTTAAAAATGTGTGTGTATGTGTATTGAATTCCGGTGTAATTACATGTGTTTTTTTATTTTGATGATCCAGAGTTGCATGCAGCCCTAGTACAAATGGATAAAGAATTAAAACATACTAGCTACATTTCTGGCCCTTGGTAAGACACATTATATACTTTTACTTTATTTTTGTCAATAATAGTAAATGATGGCTCATTGTAATATTTACTATTTACGACAAATTCTCTCTAGGTTTGACATGTATCTAAGAGATCGGTTGCCTCTCCCAATCAACTCAAATCCAGCACTGGTATTTGTTGAAGATGAGTCACTTAAGAGTTTGCCAAAAGATCAGCATCAATTGGTACGAGCAACGAATTTAGTTTTGTCATCTCTCAGGTATGCACGTTTGAAACTGACAGGAAAAGAATTAACATGTAAGCATTACGGTGAATAACAATATTGTCCCCTCTTTTTACAAGGTTCCTAAAGTCATTAGACTCGGAGACTTTGGGGCCAGAAGTTTTTCATCTAAATCCAAAAAAAAGTGACACGAATACTTGGCGTACGACAATGAAACTCCTTCCAACGGCCTTTGCCACTTACGGTTCATATCTTTTCAAGGTACTTATTAAATTTACTGTAATATATATTTTAATATTTAATATATAATTTTTAATATATATTAAAAATTTTCAACTACATAGTAATGGACATTTACCACATTATAAATATGTTCTTATAGGCTTTTCCCCTTGACATGTCTCAGTACACTAGTCTATTTCGTTCAACGAGGATACCACAGAAAGATGCTGACAAACTCTTAAAGTTTGACACGAGTTTACGACATATTGCTGTTGTTCGTCGAGGACACTTTTACACTTGTCCTGTCCTAGACGATAATGGTAGCCATCCATTACGAACAGCAAATTAATCATAAATTCTACATAAATTCATAAAACTTGTTGTTCACAGCATCTTTCTATTGATACTTTTAGGTATGATACTGCCAGTGAATATGTTGAAGGGAAGCCTAGAATCAATTCTCAATGACGATGGTCCTGTTGCTAGTCATCCCGTCGGCGTGATGACATCTCAAGAACGGAATAAATGGGCTGACATTCGTGAGCACATGTCACAAAATCCAAGGAATCGACAGTCACTCGCAGAAATCGATTCCGCTTTGTTTGTCCTTGGCCTGGACGATGATGACGACCTTGGGGAAGATCCACAGAAAATTACTCGCCTTTTCCTTCATTCAAATGGAACTAACAGATGGTTTGACAAGTCATTCACGCTTATTTTAAGTAAAGATGGTTGGGCTGGAGTTAATTTTGAACATGCTTGGGGTGATGGAGTGGCCGTCATGAGGTTTTTCAACGAAATCCATAAAGATGCTACAACAAACAAATGGAGCAACTCTGTTGATTCCAAGAAAAGTATCTTCCCTCCCGTTAAATTAAGTCAGTTTGCGCATTAATACAATGATATAACTATTTGGGAATATTCCATGTGTAAATGTGTGATTTTTTTAAAGGTTTCGAGTTGGATGAAAAGTCAAAACAAGGAATTGAGGATGCACAAAAGCGTTTGTCAGATCACAGTGAACTTCTTCAGATTCATCCATTTATATCTGAAAATTATGGGAGGAAACGTTGTAAAACATGGGGAGTGAGTCCTGATGCTTTAATGCAATTAGGATTTCAGGTGAGATTAAAATATTACTGTATCTGACATATTCCCTTAGCTTAATTCGTTCAAGTTATCTCCAGTATCAAAATGAACATGTTATTTACAGGTAGTTTATAATCGACTCTTTCAACACACACCAGCTACTTACGAGTCTTGCAGTACTTCGGCCTTTCGACATGGACGAACAGAAGCTATCAGACCCGCAACCAATCTGACTAAAGTTAGCTTTATTTGACTATTGAGTATAAGAATCATAATAATCTGATCATAGTTTTGGACAAATGGACTTTAAATATGATTTACTTTTACCAATGCATCTTTAGGAAGTCTCAGAAATTTTGTCAAAACCTGACTGGCAGGATCGAAAGTCTGATTTAAAAGAGCTTATTAAAAAGTGCTCAGAGAAACATGGACAACTTACCAAAGACGCCGCAATGGGTAGGAATTTCGTTTACGTTTACATTTTACATGTATTATAAGATTAAATCCTAGGGATTTTGATTTTTTCGTCAGTCACCGAATGCCATGTAAATTAAAATCCTCAACTAATATTTTTTTAATTTGTAGGTCAAGGATTTGATAGACATTTGTATGCCATGAAAATGATTGCTCAAAATCGATCTTCAGAATTACACGATATTTATAAGGATGAGGCGTACTCAAAAATTAATCATAATATATTATCAACATCAACCTTAGCAAGTCCAGCAGGTAAGTCTGTTTAAAAGTAATTTTTTGTTTAGTATTTATTACAATGTTGTTAGTTTCTTCTTGGATAATTACACTTGTATTTGACTCTTGTTCTTCCAGTTCGAATTGGAGCATTTGGCCCCGTTGTTAGAAATGGTTACGGTCTAGCGTAAGTGCTCATCATCCAATTTATTTTATTTATTTTTCGAAAGAAACAACTTAATTTGAATGAGAAAATAAGTCCAGATGAGAACGTCAAATTAATTTTGTGACTTTTGTAAATGTAGATATCAAATGTGGGACACGGGTCTCGGTTGTCTCGCAACTACTTATAAGGGAGAAAAGGATGGAGAAGCTTTCGTAAATAGCTGTAAAGATGTTTTTGCTGATTTCGAAGAAATTTTAAATGAGTGAATTGTGTAAAAACAATTTGGCCTAGTATTGTTTTCGTTCTACAACTGTTTTACTCATCACGTACAATTTTACGAGTTGTCAGTGTACTTTTATGATGTCATTTTTTGAATTGTAATTTTTAGGAAGATATTTGAATTTTACTATTAATTATTGATAATTGACTATACTTCCACCTAATAATGTTCTAGCAGTATATTTTATAACAAGTCATTAATACCAGTCCAGTTGTTAGTAATTTATTCATGGTGAAGGTACAGTTAGAACAAATAGAATTTTTTTTACTTTCAGCAACACTTATTTAGCTGCCATACTATAGTCAAAGAACCATTACAGAAAAAAAACTTGTTCAACCTTTTTATTGGCAAGTCCTACACAAAAAACGCATTTCACATGACATAACGTGTATTTATTAGTGTGAGTCTCATACTGTGAGAATAATACTGTGATCTCGTAAAGGCAATTGATCGATAATAATAAAGTTTCTAAAAATGGAGTAAAATTTATTTCAACATGAATTAATTTTTATATTTACACAACTCAGAATGTCATGTTGTCTGAATTACTTTCCAGGAAATTATAAAAACGGGGCTATTGAAAAGTCCGTAATTATTTTCGTAAATACAATTTTGATATTATTACTCTGGGTCTGTCTTTCTCTTCTTTGTAGATGGTTTATCGAATACTTGCCGCACTCCTGCCGCTTGTGTAGCATAAAATTTCAAGTTATGAGTTGTTTCAGACACCCAAGGTGATTCAAAATTAGTCGTGTCTTGATCAACCAAATGAGTGTATTTAGTACGTCCACTCCTTCCAAAATTCTTGACTTGCATAACCTAAGGAGAAAAAAATATTGTTAAAATTGCGATAGAATAAACAGATTAATGAGTTCATACTTGTTTGAATAAAATGAAAAATTAATTACTTTGGGTAAAATTGTTTTGTCGAAATGGTCTTCCAATGTGGGAGCCGAGTAATCACGCCTAAAGACATCTTCTTCCTTGTCCTAAACAAAATTAAGGTAATATTTAATTCATGGATGGTGTTATATTATAATAATATGTCGTCGTGTATTTAATTTGAAAATTCAATATAAAATCAGTCATCCTTACCAGGTAGAACACTCCTCTGTGGTAATATTTCTGCAAAAACTTGTACTTTCCTTTGGTAGCTTTATTCAGTACTTGTTTAGGTTTCAATTTCATTTCAAGACGACGTTCCTCATCTGTCAAGCCGTGAAGACGTTCAATCTCCATCTTTTCACGTTCAATCCTAACAATTCAAGTAAGTATAAACGAAAATTATTTCTCACAATAACTGTTTAGAGCTGAACTTAGTCATTAACTGTTCATGTTAAAATGCAGACTAAAACAAACAATCTACAACTTCCGTTAACGGTCACTTACGCATCTCTCTCTTCACGATCCCTTTTGATTCTTTTTAATTCTCGAATTTTCCAAGCCTCATACTCTGCTTCTTCGTTTTCATCATCTGTATTGACATCTTCGAGTTTCTGAGTTTCAGCAACCACCCCATCAATCCCAGTTTTGACAAAACTTTTGTCACGTTGAATTTCTTCTTCAACAATTTTCAATGTTTCTTTTCGTCGTTGTTCCGCTCTCTGCTTTGCCACATCCTCTAAATATTTTTCTTTTTGATCCAGAGCTTCCTTTTCCTTAACTGTTATTCGATCAGATTTGAACACAAATACTGGCTTCAACCTAGGACGTGCTTCTTCTTCTGAATCTAAATTTAGCAAGTAAAAAAGATGAATTAAGTTATTTCAAAAATCAGTACGAAATTATTTGTAAAAAAATAACTATTCTCTTGTCTTTCCTATGACGAGTAGGGGAAAATATTGACTAACCAGTATATTCTTCATATTCCGACTCGCTTTCTTCACTACCAGAAACTTTCTCCTCTTCTTTTGCTAACAGTTCATCTTCTTGTTTTTCTAAAGCACGCTGACGAATATACGCTCTCCTCTTTTCAATTTCAGAATCATCCAATAATTCATCTCCAGTGTCCGAATCAGAATCATGATGTCTCCCTGGTCTTTCTTCTACACTGTCATCATCATCTGAACCTTCCGCTTCTTCAGCTCTACAAAACAAAAACAATTTTTAAAGTCGTGTCTAAAAATTGTTTAATTGAATCTTTGAAAACTTACCGTCTTAATCGTCTTGCTTCATAAGAATTGTGAAGTCGCCGTAACCGAGGATCCAATTTCTCTGCCACTGTCAAATCCAACTCTGGGGCCTAAAGAAACATAATTATTTATTATTAAGACAATTTTTAAATGCAAAAAGTCAACACAGATTCATTAGAAAAAAAGCAATAAATTACTGTACCTCTTCCTCTTCCTCTTCTTCCTCGTTGTCATGTTTCAATCTAAGTGGAACAACAAATTCTTCCTCCTCACTTTCTTCTTCACTTGAGCTTCTGGGAGCATAGTCAGGACGTTTACCAGAGACATATCGATGAACTTTGACTTTTTGCATAGACACTTGACCTGAAATATGTATTTAAAATCAATTTTTTAAATAAATAAGTATTACAAATTTTATTAAATGTTATGTAATTTCAAATCAAAGTTACCCTTTTCATTGCGAACCGGTACAGCTCCAGCGGTTGACTGAATTGGACCCAAGAGTTGTTTCTTGGACATTTTGTCAGATTTTGGAAACACTCTCAACTTGAAATATGATTTGTATTGGCAATGAAATAAATTTATCCGAGCCCACTTTTCCTCACAACATTGATATTTCCGATTTAAAGAAACATGTTGTTTCTGCTAAAATTGAATGATGAAATGAACGAGTTGTCTAGTTGCCTTTATTTTCAATTTTAATTGTAAATTGCTTTGAAAAACTTTTTTCGAAAATAAATTCGAATCTGCAGCACCAACCGCCTTCCCCATAGAAATGACTTTCTATGACATAGATTCTACATGGCGAAAAAACGTTTTCAGCATTTTGGTCTTAAGAGAGAAAAATACATAGTACGAGAGACTTCAGTAATTTTTCATCCATATGCCTTTTGCAATTTCCTCTGTCTCGACAGAATTTCTCTCGTTTCAACATTCAAAGAAGCTTTTCATCTTTTATTTTTTATTGAAAAGTACTTTTGTATAGCCAAGAAGGTTTTGGCATTTTGACTTGAAGGTATGAAGGGGGAAATGTCACACATTAAAAACGATTTTAATTGATTTTTTAATATAAAGAAGCCTTTTGTTCTTAAAGTACAATTAGAACAAATTTCAGCTAATTTACAGTGAATTTCATCTAATTCACAGATTCAGCATCTGAATGGCAGGTGTAGCATCTAATTAATAGATTTGGTCCCTAATGACAGACTCAGTATATAAATGACAGATTCTTCATTTAAATGCAGAAAATGATTCTAGGATACATCAATCAGGACTTCCATACCTGGACAATTCCAACAACTGCAAATTGAGATTATCAATGTGTTTTATTGTGTGTGTGTCAACATGTATGTCTCTTCCTCTCTAGACGTGTCCGCTTGTGTGAGTGATACTCTCAGTCTTTGTTTTTTGACAATTTGTGTTTGTCAAACAAATCGGGACCTGTTGGTCAGTAGTATGTCCCAGACACTTGTTGACCTCCCGATGTACCCCTATTAGGTGCTTCGCAACTTGACCTCTCCTCGTGATCCCCTTACGCCATAATTCAGAAAAAATTCAGAGAGACAGAGAAGATGCCCAACAACTTCATCATCACTAATTTATAGAACAGTATAATTTTGTATAGCTTGACTTCTACCCGGTTTCAAACTGTTTCATTTAGATGTTGATTATGTCAATCAGATGGTGAGTCTGTCTTTTAGATACTACATCAGTTAATTAGAGGCTGGATCTGTCATTTAGATACTGAGCATGTGAACTAGAGGCTGAATGGGTAAAGATACTAAAGTCATTTAGATACAAAAACTGTTGTTTAGCTGACGACAAAAATATAGCCCCATTATCCCCTTCTCTTGGCGTTGTGAGGACGTGGGCACAGTAGCAGTCTAGTTAAGTGTTATTTATATGACATTTTTGAACATTTTTTACTAGTACATAGTAGTAATAGTATATTTATTGATATGAGGTCCGAAGTACCTCCTTCAATATACGTGTACAGGAATTCGGTTTTACAAGTATTTAATCATTGGTAGTATTATTTTTGCACATTATAAAAAAAGTAATGTATCTTACAAATCTCTTGTTTTGTAATATTTTCACCAAATAAATCAAACCAATTATGTTATGATATTTGCTTAGGTTAAATGTATTGAAATATTTTAGAAAATACAAATGTACCCATGGCTATCATTATTTTGATTTTTCAGAATCGAAATGTAACAAAAATTTATTTAATCAAATTTTGCTCCATTTTTTCTCTCCTCTTTCTCTCTTTTCTTTGTTTTCTTCTCATTTTTTGTAATCAAGTTTCTTTCCCTGGGGCTCATCTGCTTTAATTTCCTT